>JADDOH010007439.1:0-186049 GCA_016648135.1 Agrypnia vestita
AACTGTAACAACCCCCCCCCCCCACGGTTTGAAAATTTTTTCGAATCGAATGAAGAAATCTGGCTTTTTTTTTAGGTCGCCAAATTTTTATTTGGAAAAAAAATATTAACTCACTAGTACTACATTACTTCATTACTTCATTTCATTACACTTCACTTCATTAATACTACAATTACTTCATTTCATTACATCACTTCATTAATACTACAATTACTTCATTCATTACATTACTTCACTTCATTAATTCTACAATTACTTCATTACTTCACATCATTTCGTAGTACTACAATTACTTCACTTCAAGTAGTTTTTACTACAATTTTAGTGTACGCTTTGTAGTCTTCAAACTGGTGAACGTGTGTGTGTTGTAGTCTTCATTTTGAAATGTAGTTTTTCCCTTCGCTAGTGTTAACCCGTACGCTCGAAAGAAGTTTTATTTTATGTGAAAATGTTTGTGCGAAACTTTTAACTGAAAAGTTATGAGCGATATAACGCTCGTATATCACACTCACGCCCGCTGCTTTATCGAATCAACGTCCGTGACCGAGAAACGGTAAACCAATCACATTCAAGAAAAAATCCAAAATCCTTGAATCCCCCAACACAGATTTAAAGTTTTTTTTTTAATTGATATATTTTTTTTTTACATCTCAGACCCACAAAACATCACATTGATATTTGTCTGTAGGTGCATCAATATATATATATAAATAAATTGTATTTACCAGAAATACATTCATACTAATTAATTACAATAGATCTTATAAACCCAAATACAAATCAACAATACAATACAACAATACAAGAAACAATACAAATATTACCAAAATCAAAATAAGTCTCTTTTATTTAGTAACATATTCATTAATTCTGTATTTTGCCCTTTTTTATTAATATCCATTTTGACACGACATGTGATTTTATTTAATATTTTTGGTATGACATATTTTAATGTTCTTTGTCCATATTTATTTATGACCTTCGGTATTCGTAGTCCTTCTTTAACCGTAAATCTGGTACTATGTTTATGAATCAATCTATGCTTATATGTCCCATCTTCATGATATCGTGTAATTATTTTGTACCACAAGATAGCATTAATTGGCATAGAGCCTTGTTTCTTGAAGAGTTCCTGTATATCTTTAGTAGCACTTTCTTTATTTATTAATTTTATTGCCGAATTTTGAATATTTTGGATTTTTCTAATATTAGTTTTGCAAGTTAGACCCCAGCTAGTTATTCCATACCTTATTACCGATATAAATTAACTTTGTTAAATCCACTTATTTATTGAAAAAAAATTCAACATGCTTCGAAGCCAATGGCTTCTTCGTCAAGATAACGAAAATAATATTTAAAAATCGAAGTATAGATCAAAATATTAAAAAGTTATATATGGAAAATGATGATATAAAGTACCTACTTAAGATGAAAATAAATTTAAAAGATAACTATTCGCAAAAAGGACCTGATTATTTATAACATTCAATTTACTATTTACACTCTTTCTTATTTCTAAAATTTCTAATGTATCAAATTGTGATTCTGTATAATTTGTATGTTAAATTTGTAAACCCTTATTAATATCAAAAGAATGATCCATAGCCAAAAGATGGTTAGCAAATTTGGAATAATAATTACTATTTAAACACCTTAAGTGTTCCTTAACTCTAATTTCAAAGTTTTTCCGATATAAAAATAATCACGATCATTACATTATTTTCCATATATAACTTTTTAATATTTTGATCTACACTTCGATTTTAAAATTTTATTTTTGTTATCCTGACGAAGAAGCCATTGGCTTCGAAACATGTTGAATTTTTTTCAATAAATAAGTGGTTTTAACAAAGTTAATTTATATAAATTACAAAAAAAAATAGTTAAATGTCTCCCAAATGTCAATGAAACATGCACCATCGGCCAGAGCATGTCCGGGAGGCTAACGGCCTTTGAGGTGTGGTGCTACAGGCGCATGGCGAGGATCCATTGGTCAGAATATATCCGAAACGACGAGGTGTTGAGCAGGGTGGGCGAAAAGAGGCGGCTCCTTAACAGAATCGCCCTACAATTTAGATAGGCCATAATATAAGGCGTGCGGGCCTGCTTTAACCATCGTCGAGGGAAATGTCGAAGGCAACAACCGTAGAGGCCGCCCGAGATTAATCTACGTAGACTAGATTATCGGAGATGTGCGCTGTAGCACCTACCAAGAGATGAAGAGACTGGCAGGTGACAGAGAGGAGTGGAGAAAGCGAGTGCTTGTTGCAGACCAATCCTAAGATTGCGACCAAAAAAAAAACTGTTTCATTTTTTACGTTATCATCATCATCATTTCCTTCCCCTTGTCCTATTCGGGTCAGAGACTCACTGCATCCACAAGGCGCCTCCGTTCGTCCCTGTCTTGCGCTGATTGTGCGGCCTCCGTCCATTTTATTCACATCCTTTCCTCACACAGTTTCTGGAGTTGCCTCGCCTGGCTGTGTCTGGGGCGGTCCACTGGACTCAGGAATCGCACTCAGTATTTTCCTTGGAATTCGGTCATCAGACATTCTAAATACGAGCCTAAGCCACATCAGCTGCTATTTTTCTATGAAAAGTAGCAGTGGTTCAATGTTTAGATCGTCTCGAATCGTCGAGTTTCTAATTCGATCCCATTTCGTAACTCCTGCCACTCCTCTCAAGTACTTAATTTCGGCCACCTGGACTCTAGAGCGTGTACGTTCGTTTAGCATCCATATCTGGTGACTGTTCGTGAGCGTTTTTACGTTATCAAATCATTAATTTACTGTTATCATTTTTGTAAAATAAATCGATGATCCCGTATACTGTCGAAATGTAAAAATTCCATTTACTTTGTACTCTCTGAAAATATCTGATTTACTCTACATTTTCGGATAATGTTTAAAATAAAATTTTCCTTTAGTATTTTTAAACGAAAATTCACATTTAAAATATGTTATACTTTACTTTGTAAAAAAATTGAATTCTGGAAACACATTAATAAATAATGTCACATTTCAGTCCACTTCACCAATCCTAGAGCTTTTTGGGGGAAAAAATACCCTTCCCTACTGCGCGCCACCCTGACCTACCCGATTAGATTGATAAATGATGTATTTAAGTAAGTTATTATCTACACCTGATGATGAGAGGGACTGCTCCTCTCGAAACTATAGTAGTAATTTAATAACTCATATTGTATGTGTGTATTACAAATTAAAGTATAACATATTTTAAATTATAATGTTGCACCACGAAGTATCTGCCAAATCTTTCAATGAAAATTCACATTTTTAAACACTGTCCAAAAATATAGAGTAAATTGGATGGTTTAAATACTTAGGCCCGGTTGCGCCATCTAAAGTAAACTAAAAAAAAGTTACTCGAGTAACTTTTTTTACTAAAACGGGTTGTGCCATCTATGGTAAAAATATTTAAGCTCGCCGAAGTACATACATGAGTAACTTTTTTTTTACTCTCCAAGATAGGTGGGTAAAGGTAAAAACGTTGGTAAAAAAAATGCTGCTCTCACAGCTGATTTGAAAATGTGACATTTATCCATATAGGTACTTGTCATTTGAATTTTGTCGCTGTCATTTTTGTAATGACATTTGTAAACATTAAAATGAATCTTTTAACTTCGCGTTATTTTAGCGATGGTTTGACGTTTTTTTGGTTTGTTTCATAGGATAAAGTGGTTTGTTTGAACTGGTTTTGAACCGCAAAAGTACGTATTGCCAATTGTGAAAAACTGAAATAAATCAATTTCCATAGACAAATGCGGTATTTGTGGTTTATTCCGCTTGGCACCCTATTAGCCTAACTCTTGGCTTAACCGTGGTAAAAAAGACGATTGTGCAACCCGAAATCGAGTTTACTCTCAGGTGAGGGTAAAAAAAGTTACTCGGGTCAATGTTACTCGAACCAAATTTACTTCTGCTGGCGCAACCGAGCCTTAAACAATGAAAGTAAAATTGCAGATTAAACGGTTAACGTACAGACCGTTGAAATGTATACATTTATAAAAAAATAAGCTGAACCAAAATTTATCTACCGAAATTGAAGGGTCACAGTGTGAGAGACAAAGTGAATTAAGAAATAAATGAACAGTGGATAAAAGTTTAAAAGGGATTTAATTAAAACACACACGCAGTGGAATTTCATTATTTCTTAAATAATGAAATCAACAGTTTCAAGATTATTAATAAGAATCTATTGATGTTAAATACCTAAACAGATATGATATAATATAATAATAATTACACTGCTCTACGCCGGCCCTCGTAGCGCAGTGGGTACGACACTGGCTTCCCACACCGAGGGTTCCGGGTTCGATTCCCGATGGGGTCACAATTTAATCTATATGATTTATTCAAGCCTGGGTGTTTTGTGATATATTTTGCTTCTGTAATTGGGCCACCTGGAGTAAAAAAAACAGTTCGATAATAATAACAAGCCGAAACAGCTGTAACACTTAAAAATAATTAACCCGCAGAACTTAATAATAATATTTATTAAAATATAATTTACTTTAAATTTCAGTAATAATAATATTCATTAAATTTAATTCATTTTAAATTTAATTTATAATAATTAATGAAATTTAATTTATTTAATATGGAGTTCTACAAATTAAACACAAAAACTATAAATAAACAACAGGTCTAGCCTGTGTGACGGAATTTTTCCATGTTAATAATTTCTGTGAACAATAAATAAATAAATAAAATACCATGAAGGAATATTGGAATACACAGCGAACCAAAAAAGAGATTTCACACTTTTTGTATTAATTTTTAAATTAGGAGTGGAGTGTCTCGGAGCGAAATGCTCCCGGGTAGAGTACCCGGTTTGATAAATGTATCAACAGTGCTATAAATCATATTAAACAATGTTCATTTCAATTTATTGCGCGCTATAAACAAAATTACCATTTAAACCAAAGAGTACTCGGCATTTCCTTTGTGTCGGCTGTATTATTGTGCCCTTTGTATTAATGTTCTTCGCTCCTAAACAAGTCCAGCGGACTATTATTCTCCCTTATTTAGGACGGGATCGCAGTGTCTTGGATGAAGCAGATAGTAGTAGCAGATAAGTAGTTTTATACTTGAGTATAAGCGCGCTCTGTAAGTTGTATAATAGGAATGATGACGCATCAAAAATTCTGTTTTTATTTGTGTTTTTTTAAATTTATTCATTAATCTTCTTCTTCTTCTTTTGGTGTCATGTCAGGTCCCCCCAACGTTGACTATCACCCGAGAGAAAGCGTCCCTGTCCTGGGCAGCACGAAACAGCTCTCCAACACTTCTTATGCCCGTCCAGTCGCGTATATTGCGGAGCCAGGAAATTTGTCTCCTTCCAACACCTCTACGACCCTCTATCTTGCCCATAAGAATCAGGTGGAGCAATTCATATTTTTCTCCTCTGAGCACATGACCCAAATACGATACCTTTCGGATTTTGATATTTGTCAGCAACTCTCTATTCACTCTAGCTCTTTGAAGAACTCTTGTGTTGCTGACCATATCCGTCCAGGGTATCCGGAGCATTCTCCGATGTATCCACATTTCGAACGCCTCCAGCCGGTTCATGCTACTCACTTTGAGGGTCCACGATTCCACTCCGTACAGCAGGACTGACCATATATAACATTTGACCAGTCGCTGTCGAAGTTTCAGGTTAAGATTGTCATTGCAGAATATCTGTCTCATTTTGTTAAAAGCAGCTCGCGATGCTTCAATTCTGCATTTGACTTCGGTTTCTGGGTCGAGGTTATTCATTAATACTCCACTGCATTGTTGAGGAATGACAAAATCTCACAACAATTTATTATTTTGTTTCAATAGTTTTTTTTTTTTTTAAATGTACATGAGTCCTTTATGTATAGGGTAAAAGCCGGATAGTTGCCTCAGTGGGATGCTTGCCCCGGTTTCGAATATACTACGTTAGGGATGTTGGTAGCCTTAGCGTTTATTAGAAGTGCCCATCCCTCAGGCTTCAATGCCATGTAATCTGTCGGAGTAGGCGCACGCGTTTTGTCCATGTGAACATAAATCCTTGCGGTTTTTTTTAAAAAAAGAAGCGGCGAAACTTTGACAGGTGTCGAAATTATATTTGTTAGTAATTTCTTTTGAATATTTTTATAACTGATTGTGGTTCCAGTAAACATTTTGTTTCTTTGCATGCATTAGACTTTAAATTACACTATTTATTACATGTTATTGTCGAATATTTTTTATTTATTTCGCAAATAAAAAGGGCAAGTATGCGTATCAAAAACGATAGTCGCCCTATCTACTTTTGCGGATAGTCGCCCTAGGGGCAACTATCCGCAACTATAAATTCTTTAACGAAAAAAGACAGATTTTTTTCTTTAGGTGTTTTTCACAACTTATTGCGACTTTAACTTGTTTTAAATGGAATAAATAACCAACTATTTCATGCGTTCATTCTAGGTGAACGTAAAGCTTCACAAGTTTAATACCTCGCATAAACCAGGCGTGGAGCCGCGTCACATCAGCTGGACAGAAGATAATTTAACACTTGGGTTCGAAGAACTGGATATGTCGAATATAGTTGCATGAAACCATATTCGACATATCGACATATCGACCATATCGACAACATTCAAAAACCATTGCATGAGATGTGGAAAGATGAAAACTCTGGCTTCTGGTGATAATTCTCCCTCACCACACACAAGAATTCATAATTCTTTTTGGTGAGGTATTTATATGCCAAAAAAATGAATTGTAAACATTTTCTAACATTGTAATAAAATATTATTATTAATTAAATAAATAAATAAATTAATGCTGATGCCAAATTTGATTGACAGATTGTTTTATCTTTAAGATAAACAATAATATGTTACTAATAACATACCTAATTTAAAGTATGGAGCCTATTTTGTTTTATTTTTATAGTTTAATACGTTAAAACTTAATACTATTTTATAATGATGATTAATATTTGGATTAGTTCTTAATAAAGGATCTCAGTACAAACTGATTACTTAAATTTATATAAATTTGTTTCTATCTAAAAATATGGTAGTGAGGCGTCTATCCCCATATGAGGCAAGTATCTCCCGAAGCATTTTTAACGTCGGGCTACTATCCGCTACAATAGGCAACTATCCCCCTTTTGAGAGGTCAAATAAAACATGAATTACTCAAAATCAATATTAATTTGGTTACAAAAATAGGCTACTATAAAAGATAAAAGACCAATGTTTTGATATGCATGTTGCATTACTTTTAGAAAGTACATATTTTTAATAATATACCTTTTTTGAAAATTAGGGCAACTATCCGGCTTTTACCCTACCTGCATAAAGGACTCTTGTACATTTTTTAAATATTTAGTGAAGTTAGTTAACATTACGTTTGTATATTAACTAATACTATTTTGTTTATTTATTTAATATATGGTACAAATACAATTATTATTTATTTATATATTTTCAATTATATATTTACAGATAAAATTGACATTTTTTTTAATACTTTGTAGTCATGTAGACCTCATCAGTGAAGAGAAGCTCTTGAGTCTGATGAGGGAGCCTAAGTTCTTATTTTATATATACGTACATATGCGAGTCATTTAATAATACGGTTATAAAAGGTAATTTGATAAATAAGTACCGAAGTATTTTGAAAAAAGCTTTAGGTATAATTGATTTATGAATTTAAGTTTTATTTTAGGAAGATTTCAATTTTTTTGATTTGCTCTGAGAGGTTACTGATGCAGTGAATCTCGATAGGTAAATTATTATAGTAGTTAATGGCTTTATAAATATAGTGGTTCTGCATTTGGGTTGTTTTAAATTTAGGCATTATAAATTGGTTTTCCGTTTCTCATAAGCTTGAAGTATGTATGCATGTACTATACATTTAACAATCTACATATTTATTTTAGGTACTAGATTTTATGTTTAATTATTAGTACATATTTACATTTACCTCCTACAATCTATACAGGGTTATTTGTAAAACATTAATAACCTCGCAGGGCTATATTCCTGCCTTGATTATGAGTCGAAAATGTTCAAGCTATCATGATCTAATATCAATAGTTATGAATATATGCGACATCAAAATTTGCATTTTTTTTTTCAATATTTCTGCCTTTTTTTGTAAAACGTTGGACTATCGTTACAGTAACTAATATTAACTACGAAAAATTCATTCGTTTCAATACAAGTTAAATAAAATGATTAAAACCCTGAAAAAATTCCTATTGGATTGTTTTCCAATTGGAATTAGAAGGTTTTTATTTTTTTATTTGACTTGTATTAAAGGGAATGAATTTTTTATACTCGATATAAGTTACTGTAATGATAGTCCAACGTTTCACAAAAAATAAGTCAGCATATCTTCTTAACTATTGATATTAGGTCATAATAGCTTCAACGTTTTCGATTCATGATCAAGGTAGGAGTATTGACTTGCAAGGTTATTAATGTTTTCCAAATTAACCCTGTATATACTCCACATTTCTCTCACTCAACATAATACATAACACTAATTAGATCATGTAGATTCACGAATACTTTCCAAAGATCTCATCTTCTTCTTCTTCTTCATCAGCGTTCGTCTCTCCACTGCTGGATATAGGCCTCTTCCTTCTCTTTCCATCCTTCCTAGATCTCATCTAAAATAGAAAAAGTCGTAAATTTAAATCAACACGTGCATAAATAAATATATATATATTTTTTTATATATTTATTAATTTTTTGATATTTATTACATTGTTCTTAGGTTTTCACGGCCACTCAGAATCTTCAAGTTTGTGTTTACTGGGGTATTATGCCGTGTTGTTACGACCTTTCGGACCGACGTTTCGGATTCCATTGCAGGGTCCATCATCAGGGCTGAAGTGTGACCCTTGTGTGACACATCAGCCCTGATGATGTACCCTGCAATGGGATCCGAAACTTCGGCCCGAAAGGTCGCAACAACACGGCATAATACCCCAGTAAACACAAACTTGAAGATTTATTACATTATACATATGCCAAATTGCACAGCAGTTTTACGGCGAGGTTACCTTCAATATTTGACAATAATTTTTATTTTATAATGAAGATAGTAGGTCATTATCGAGTGTTGCATGTTTTTTTACAAGTAATACATGATATGTAATTATAAATTTATTTATTTATTTTATTTTATTTATTTATTTAACGACCTTGTGGGCTTTTACAATATACAGAATATTTTTTTTTTAAATAACATAAAACAGTTAAAATAAAAATACAGTTAAAAGTTTCAATAATATTTGTTAAAAGATAATAATAATAATAATAATAATAATACAGGAAGACCTAAGAAAAACATAAGAAAAACATAAAAACATAAGATAAAATAATAATAAAGTTAAAGGTACAAAAAATAATAGTTAAGGTGAAATAGAAAGATTTATTGTCCATTTCCATTTCGTTGGGATGTAAACAATTGTATCAGCTTTGTCCTATAAATAGTTATACTATCAGCAAAAATGTCAGCCGCCTCTGCATGCTCATTCCCTAATGAGTGTAATCTGGGAATTACAGAGTTTGCTAATGCATTAGTTCTGACATTTCCACTATAATAGAACAATGCACTGTGTCTTGATGACCTCGATGGAGCATATAAGTCGATCAGACTAATAATCTGGGGGCAATCAATCAAACTATTTACGATCCTATGTAAATGTAAGATTAAATACGTCCCGTCTATTCTTAAGCGTCGGGGTGACTATCACCAAAATAACAATTTGTTATTTTCGGAACACGGTTTCTTACGCTACAGGAGAAATGTTAGTAGTTAATGTTGGAAGCATGGTTCGATATTGAGTGAATAGAATCCACCTGGAGAGCTCCCGGCAGAGCGCTTCTTGCTTAACTTTGATGGGTTGTACGTACACAGGATTCCGCTGGCTTCCGTAATAGGGCACGGAGGCTCCACTGCTGTTATTACAACCCCCACCCACCCCCCCCCACCCCGCACGCAGACCAGGGGTGGATAACTTCTACGCGGCCGACGGGAGTTCGACTAATTGCGTGTTTAAAAGAAACTCACCGATTTCTCTCAAACGAAAAGTTTTTGGTCAGCGTCAACATCACATCAGCAAAAACATCATTTATTTATTTTTATTTATTTATTTATTTATTTATTTATTTAATGTTTATGGAAGACCAACAGCACAAAAAAAGCATAGAAAACATTGATACAATATAGATGGCCAATTACAGGTCTCCACATTTAGAAATATTTCAGTAATGATAAATATTTATGATATACTAAGGCATATTAATTATATAGAAAGAAAGAATAAAAAATTTAAACAAACAGAAATATGTCAGTAATGATAAATATTTATGATATACTAAGGCATATCAATTATATAGAAAGAAAGAATAAAAAATTTAAACAAACAGAAATATGTCAGTAATGATAAACATTTATGATATACTAAGGCATATTAATTATAAAGAAAGCAAGCACCCTTTTCTTTCTGTGCCTAATAAAAATCGTAAAAAAAAATTTCACACAACGGTGGCCCACCCTAATGTATATGCACACCGAATGCATTTATTCGGTCGTCAATTCTGTAAAAAACAACTTTTAATCAATAAATAATGTATACATCGTGGGTACTATGTAGGAAATGAATGTGTATGCATTATAAATCTGGAATATACCGGATACGTGTATCCGGTATGCATATATACAGGGTTATTTGGAAAACATTAATAACCTCGCGGGACTATATTCCTCCCCTGATTATGAGCCGAAAACGTTCAAGCTATCGTGACCTAATGTCAATAGTTACGGAGATACGCGACATCAAAGTTTGCAATTTATTTTCAATATTTCTGAGTATTTTTTGTAAAACGCTGGACTATCATTACAGTAACGATTACGAAAAATTCATTCGTTTCAATACAAGTTAAATAAAATGATAAAAACCCTGAAAAATTCCAATTGGAATGTTTTCCAATTGGAATTCGAAGGTTTTTATTTTTTTATTTGACTTGTATTAAAGGGAATGAATTTTTCATATTCGATATAAGTTGCTGTAATGATGGTCCAACGTTGTACAAAAAATAAGTCAGAAATATTGAAAAAAAAAATGCAAACTTTGATGTCGCATATCTCCTTAACTATTGATGTTAGGTCATAATAGCTTGAACATTTTCGACTCATAATCAAGGCAGGAATATAGTCCTGCGGGTTATTAATGTTTTACAAATAACCCTGTATAGTCATAGGACATCTAGACGAGAACATTGGGAGCGATACAGATGCTTCACGCGACTCAGTATGGTATGGAAATGGATGTGCAAGCAGAGAAGAACGATCACGGTCCATACATAATTTACCCAGGCCCGACACGAAAGAGACCTGTCTCAGTTTTTTTGTTGTATTAAGTGTTATAAAAAAGTAACCCATAAAAACAAAGCTTTCATTATACTCCCTTTCTCATTTACTAGTTGAAACATTTTTTCGCTTAACCTACGCGTTGGGCTTCGGTCGGGCGGCGCTACGAAAGGGAGTAATAAAAAATTTCCAAGAATCCAAAATTATACTATAATCAGGTTTCGCGTCTACCAGACGCGTTGAAATATTTTCGGAGAACTTAATAAGTTGTATGAAAAAACATTGAAAATTTGAAAAATCCAAAAATTAATTAATTTTTCTAACGAAAATTTGATAGATCTTCTTGACCGTCGCCACGAGTCTGTTTGCAAAGTTTCAGCTCGATTGGATCACTGGAAAGGGGATAAAAATCGATCCAAAGTTTTTTCGTCAACCAAGCAGACGCCAAGAGTTAATATATAGGGAGTAAAAATAAGTAATTTTTATATTCAATATCAGTGACTAACAAAAAAATATATTGTTTCTCCAGGCGTAGTATAAAAAAGTTATTTTTCACTCATTTCTACTGGCATGCCATACATATACAGGATTATTTTGAAAACACCTTCACTAGCCCTATACCCGTGAAAAAAAATTGTGGACATACGGACAGACAGGCAACGAAATTATTACGTTTGATAATAAACTTTTATATCTGGGGAGGAGCTTAATATCTACCTTAAGAGGAGGAGGGATTGTGCCTATATTTTAAGCAGGGTCCTAAAGAGTAATCAAATAAAATTTGGTAATTATGCAGTATTCAATGAAAGGGTGTATATACTATTTTATGAAGAACTGACAGAAAAAGAGTCGTTAGACCTACATACTACATGCAGGTCGTATTTGTATACATCATTAGTTCTACTACGTACCAAATGATCATATTTTTGTGACTTCACATTATTATTTTTCATTGAAAAGTGATGTAGTTGTATTTAATTAATTTTTCTTTAAATTAATTGCGAGAATATTATTTTTAAAATGTGATTGTTTTGTTGTAAGAAATATGATAGTAATAATGATATTTTGTCATGTTGATATCAAGATGTATCATTTTTAATGATTACAGTACCTACTCTTTGAATCACGAGTACAAAAAACTTTTAACCTAATCTAGAGTAGAATGTTCTTAGGATTTCACGGCCACTCACTTCTGGTATGTGTCTTCTGGGGTATTATGCCGTGTTATTACGATTGACAATCTTGTCGCAGATTCCGCTGAAATAGTGATCAAACAATAGATGAAACATACGTATTGTCACGTAACACATAAACACAGAAACACCTAGCTTTCGACACGGTATTGCTAGCCAGTACTTAACACAACACTGATAACTTTCTCACCCTGCTTTCGAGATGGTATTGCAAGCCAATACTTAACCACAACACCAACACTCACAATAACACATCAACCCTGATGATGGACCCTGTAAAAGGATCCGAAACGTCGGCCAGAAAGGTCGTAATAACATGGCATAATATCCCAGAAGAATAATCTAGGTAGCTCGTTGGTCTTGTGGTTAGGACTCTCGCCTCGTGATCCAAAGGTTGCCGGTTCGAATCTCACTCCAGACCAGCAAGCTAGTCCTATTTTCATAGCACAAGCGTTTAGCTTAGTTTGAAAATAGTAAGAATATTGATGTGACATGTATTCCTTGTTCACATCTCTATTAAATAGAAAATATCTTTGATCAATGTGTATTTTGGAATTCGTAATTATAATTAAGTCTCAGGATTAATTTTGTCATTCAATTTAATAAATTTCTTGTGAAGTTAAATTTATTAAAAAGTATTTTAATTAGATTCTTAATTAGATTAATTCTAATTAAGAATCTAATTAATGGAGTTCTGGTACCGACACTAATGTATGGAAGTGAAGCCTGGAGCTGGCAGAAGAGGAACGAAAGTAGATTGAATGCAGTGGAGATGAGGTCCCTTAGACGTATGTGTGGTAAATCCATGTATGATAGAGTAAAGAATGAAGATATTAGGAATGAATGTAAAGCTGATCGTAGCATAATACAGAGAATAAAAATAGGGTCGCTCAGGTGGTTTGGGCATGTTGAGCGAATGAATGAGGAAAGAATGGTAAGAAAGATATATGATGCAAGTGTTGACGGCGCCAGAAAAGGAGGGCGACCACGGAAGACGTGGCATGACCAGATTAACCAGATACTGGAAGATGGTCCTGTTAGAAGTCTGAACAACCATCGAGCTTGCATGCGAAGATGTATGAATGTAGACGAAGCGAAAGTTGTATGTCAGGACAGAAGAGTATGGCGCTCTATCCTCTCTGCCTACCCCCTCGGGGAAACGGCGTGATGGTAAGTAAGTAAGTAAGTAATAATTATATTCTTCATGGTGAAAAATATAGTTTAAATTATAATCTTGCAAACATAATTCAGACCCTGTCGGTGGTTCGCTATCGCTGATGTAGGTCATATTATGAGCATTATTATAGCCTATGAGATATCTCATATGCGGACATTAACTATGGCCTGAAGCTTAGAGATCGAATATATACACCTGCTTGTATTCTGACGTTCACGTTTTTACTTAGTTATTCAAGTTATTAATGCGTTACATAAATCGTGACGTGAAAAATGATTACCTCCGGTAATATTAAAATTTAAATTTAAAAATAAAAATATTATTATAATTAAGTTCTAAGAAAACCAATACTGGATTTTGTCCAAAGAAGGATAATTATTAATTACGATAAATTATAGACGTCTCACATAGACGAATCTATTTACACGGGAAAGTCTTTATTGGGCGTCCACAGGACTTAGACAACACATCTACGAAATATTTCTGAAAACTATGTTTATGCATAATATATATATATTCACTATCGCCATCTATGATTAAAAATTCCCGTAAAATAGTATACATAGATGTCGCCGTTGATAAATGATACTTCTGTATTTTTTTACTATAGAGTATAGTCCAAAAAGACTTCTATACATGCTCTCTCATACAAATAGCTTCGTGTCTGTGAGACATCTATAGTTTATCTTATTTAAAAATAACAAACTGAAAATATTTATTAATTTGAATACAAAGTTGTTTAATTAAAATTAATAATTATGTCTAACCACAAAGTAAACGCTATAAACATCAAAAATATATGAAAATATCTAATGAATTTTTAAAATAATACGATTAGGTGTAGGAACTGGAAACATCGACGGAGAAACCTGCTCACATTTTTTCATTCCCTTTGTAAAAAAGAAATGTGAAATTTTATGGGAAAGTGAAAAAGGCAAAATATAATAAATTCTTTTGAAATTAATTATAACTATAATTTTCTATTACGAAAGTTAAAATAAAGAATGCTTGTCGCTTAGATAGTCAGCAATGGTCAGTGAATGGTGCCCACCGCTTACCCAGGACCATTCTAAAAGCAAAAGCTTCCATATCGGTCCTACTCAATCGTCTCCAGGTTGACATTTTTTTCAACTAACAAACAGTCGTATAAGCTACGGACCGGTCGTATAAGCCGTTGCGAAGTGGCACGGCCGCTCGAACAAAATCATTCACTGTCTTAAGATATGTCTTTATTGAAAAACAAAATACATAATTATAATACACAAAATACACAGAAATAAAACTTTAACATAATATTAAGAAGAAGAAAAAAATACAAAGAAAATAACATTTTAAAAAAAGTCACCCATAAAAACCAAGTTTTTATTATACTCCCTTTCTTTGTAAAATATAACAACAATTAAAGACGAATTAAAACATATAACACAACACTAAACTTTCAGTAATTTAATATATTTCTAAAATGTCAGATGTATTGAGCTTTGATAAGACACTTCATGCTTTGAAGATTAAATTCTAAAAACATTTGTCAGTCAATTTAGATTTTCGACATTCGTAGTGAAGTACCTATTATGTACACCGACGGAGTAATTCAAATTTAGAAAATATTCCGCGACGTTATCGGGCCGCCGTTGTTAATCAAACTTTTCTAATGATTCCAATTTGAAAAAACCAATAAAAAAATTTAAAAATCCGAAATTATACTATAATTATTAAAAAATTTTAACGAAAATTTGATAGATCTTCTTGATCGTTGCCACGAGTCTACTTGCCAAGTTTCAGCTCGCTTGGATCACGGGAAAAGCGTCAAAAATCGATCCAAAGTTTTTTTTGACGGCAAGCCGGCAAGCAAGCAAGCAGACGCCACGAGTTAATATAAAGGGAGTAATAAAAGGAACCCAAAATAATAGAAGTGTAAATAACAAAATTAAAGAAATGCAAAATTTCATTTCAGCAATGTTCAGTAAATATATAAGTACTTCCTCGTTGGAACTCCCGGTATCTTGACTGTACTCCACTTTTCTGGTTATCCCGCAGATTTGAGGGCAGCCGCTGGAGAAATGCCTGTTGCTTTTTCCACTTGGTCCACGGGTGGGAGACCTTCCTCTTATTCCCCTCCCTCAGACGTGGCCCACCAAAAAAATCTTCCCCAAACTATATTCTTTTATCGAAAAATGTCAAATTATTAGAGAACACTCCTTAGAAATGTATATATATTGATATACAGGGTTATTTGGAAAACATTAATAACCTCGCAGGACTATATTCGTGACTAAGTCGAAAATGTTCAAGCTATCAATAGTTTGGAGATACGCGACATCAAAATTTGCATTTTTTTCCAATATTTCTGACTTTTTTTGTAAAACGTTGGACTATCGTTACAGTAACTCATATCGATTACGAAAAATCCATTCGTTTCAATACGAGTTAAATAAAATGATAAGAACCCTGAAAAAATTCCAATTGGAATTCGAAGGTTTTTATTTTTTTATTTGACTTGTGTTAAAGGGAATAAATTTTTCATATTCGATATAGGTAACTATAATGATAGTCCAACGTTTTGCAAAAAACAAGTCAGAAATATTGGAAAAAAATGCAAACTTTGATGTCGCATATCTCCTTAACTATTGATATTAGGTCATAATAGCTTGAACAAATTCGACTCATAATCAAGGCAGGAATATAGTCCTGCGAGGTTATTATTGTTTTACAAATAACCCTGTATATTGTATTTTCGAAGTCGATGGACACGATTTCTCAAAAACTAATGCACCGATGATATTGAAATTTTGCATTATTTATATTAAATGAATGTTAGACTAGGCAATACATGGTGTAGATTTTACCGAAAATTGTATTTTTTTTTCAGAAGAACTTTGCCTAAAACATAATTTTTTTTAAAGTCTTCATTCAAGACAAAAAATATTTGGTTTTATAATTTCAGATAAAGCTGTCATGAGTTATCTTAACCACCGCGAGGATATTTTTTTCTAAGGGGGCTCAAAATTTTAAAATTAACTTATAAAGTGTTGCTCTTAGCATACAAATGCTTAAATGTTTGAAAAAAATAATTTATTTACTATATTTTTAAAAATTAGAGAAAATTTACTTTTTTAACCTTCGAAACCTCGTTACCCCTTAAGAATGACTTTTTATTTATTTATTTAATACACGGTACTACGTACCATTAAAAAAAACAATGTATATGAAGATTTATAGATTGATAGGTAATAATAAAAAAAGGAGATAAGGTATAATTCTATCAAAAACAATTAATAAAGTGATATATAAAGAAAAATAAAACATAAAGTATAACAAAATTACATCAAATGAAATAATAGTTATCAAATCAAATATGAAAGTCGACAACCAATAAAACTACAACAAATTAAAATAATTATGTCTGAAATTCAAGAAGCAACAAAATTGCAACAAAATGAAATAATTGTAAACAAATCAAATCTGAAACTCAAGAAGCAATAAAAATAACAGTAAAATAAAATGAAATGTAAAATTCAAAAATATAAAAACAAGAGATAGACATGACATCAATAATTAATTATAAACGACCAAATTCGTCCAGAAGAGCTTTCTTGTAGGCGGCTAGCGTTTCCGAAAAAACATCCGATAGGTAGCCATACTCGTTTCCTAACCTATGGAGCCTTCTAATAGGTGAGCTATATAGATAATTTACACTAACATTATCACAATGAAACAATGATAATTTTTGATCAATAATTAAACTAACTAATACCCAAATCGCTATGATGGTCCAGAATATTTTGAGTTTGTTCAAATCTTTCAGAACAGTGCTGGATTTATGTCACAGAGACATTATTAATCAATTAGTGTATATTATAGATATCTCACAGAGACGAAACTGTATTAATTATGGGAAAGTAGGTATAGAAGTCATTTGGGTGTAACAGGACTTGTGACCGTCTTTTTATGGTTGGCTTAAGTGATCACTTTACACAATTGTAAAATTCGCATTTCCACCATGATAGAATATACCATGCTTATTCATTTTTTGGAAGTTGTATATATGTTCAAATTGCGTGGAAAGCTTTCCACGCAATTTCCATGCTATATTCTATCATGGGTGGAAATGGCGAATGTTACAATTGTGTAAAGTGATCACTTAAGCCAACCATAAAAAGACAGGTCATAAGTCCTGTGTACACCCAAATGACTTCTATACCTACTTTCCCATAATTAATACAGTTTCGTCCCTGTGAGATATCTATAATATACACTAATCGCTATGATGGTCATTAAATCTTTAAAAATTGGTTTTGTCGTGAGCTACGTTGTCGAAATAAACTTTTCTTTCAATTTTCATTTTGATTAAAAATCTTCTGATGTCAAGAATCGACAACTCTACTCCGAGGTTTTTGGAATGAAGTTAAGATTGGTAACGAAGATCTGACACAATTTCTCTTACCCCACTCACAGATCGCGTCTAATATTTTTTTGCTTCCATTCCTAGTTTCCATTAGAAAAAGTCCAAATTTATAATTTTTTTATTATAATGGATTAATTTAAATATTTAAATCAAAGTTTTTTAGTTATTCTTTATGATGTATAATAACAATTAAGACAAAAGAAAACTGTTGATTTTTTTAGTGTGTGTATACAAATAAATGTTTTAGGGACGAATACCAAGAAGTATCCTCTTGACAACACCGGAAAAAAGATGTCCGTTGTCCAGCTCAGATTAAATTGGAAAAAACAACAAAAAATGTGTGTGAAAACAGATAGTTATGTATCAGTCAACTCGTACGGAAGCAGCACAAGACAGCGTAATATGGAAGCACTTTGTCGAGTCTTTGGGCCCCTGATCCTACTAGGACAAGGGATAAAGAAGAAGATGATGAAGTTTTAGTAGATTAACACTGGTAATATTATATTATTGATGGATTTTTCGTTTATGTTATTATGATGATCGTTAAATTGGGTGAAAAATTACCTGTTACCTCTACGTGAGTTTATTTATAATTTTATTACTTACTACTCAAGTTTAGAGAGTAACAGAATTTCTCATACACTGCAGATATCTCAGAAAACTCCAACCATATGAATCTTGAATTCTAATTCGCGAAAACCTGAGAATATTTTTAGTAGTCTATTTTTAAAAAAAAACGAGTGAGCCTTACAGTAGTCGCATGTGATGTGTAACATTTGACATCTCACAATTAAAAATATCAACTGAGCACCACAGAAATTAACATAAAGTTTAAAAAATCTAATACCTATATATTTATTAATTAGCAAATACAAGTAAAGAAAATGTATGTTCATTTATTTATTATTGAATTTTTCCGGACTAGGTAGGTATCGTATATCTACATACGCATTTTGTTTAGAAATGTGTTTGGTCAATTATATGTTTTTATTTACTTTTATGGATGGCGGTAGTGTGCCGCCATACATATTGGATGAAAACTTTGAATAAATATTTAAAAATAGTAACATGAAGTACATAAAATTTGAGTATGTAAATCACTAAGGGTAGTTATTGTTTACATTATTGTAAAAAAAAAGTATTT
This sequence comes from Agrypnia vestita, assembly GCA_016648135.1. Taxonomy (NCBI): domain Eukaryota; kingdom Metazoa; phylum Arthropoda; class Insecta; order Trichoptera; family Phryganeidae; genus Agrypnia; species Agrypnia vestita. The sequence goes on from JADDOH010007439.1 coordinate 19,289, forward strand.
ATTGGATAGTTTCGAAGATATCAGCCAAAATATATCAAAGTTACAACATCCACACGCTTGACACCAGCCTTGCAACATATATACAAAATCAGAAGCATTGGCTGGTAGTGTGCGTCTTCGCTGTGATGGCACTTGCTGGACATTGATTTGTTTATAAACGATGATTTTTTCCATCGCGCGTGCTCCGCGTGCGCTCATTGGTTAAATGAAATTGCGCGCGTCTTATTTCCTGCTACGCATTTCCGTTCTTTTTCACGAAATCCCTGCCACAGATTGCAAAAAAGCGAGAGGAAAGACTTTACACATCAAAAATCATTTTGTTTAATTTTGTTTTTGTTTACGCTTGGTTTATATTTTGTTTGTGAAAGGGCTTAATGTAAGAATTAGTGTGAAGGGTCATTCAAACAAATAAGGTTTGTAAGACGTGTAAGCGCTTGTTCAGACACAGCGGGAACCGTGCCGTTTCAGAATCGCATGAAATCCGTGCGGGTCTCATTTACCTAGGTCTGTATGTTTGTATTTGTTCAGACACAACCGTGCGGTTAGTCAACAGCTGCGGTGCCCGCAACCCAACCGCTAGAAAATAGACCCGCACGGCGCCCGCACGATCCTATTACTATGGAGCCTTACGAGAGCGTTCAGTCACTTTGCGGGCACCGCACGGTTCCGTGTCACAACAGGAGCACGCGTGGATTATATTCTCTTTTCTATGGTTATGGATCGCTTTGACACTGAATTTGTTATTGATGAAGTGGAGAAAAGACCTGTAATATGGGATCTTCAGTGTGAGGATTACTCAAATATGCCAAGAACCAAGCTTGGCAGGAGTTAGTGGAGATATTTGGAAATGGTGGAAAAAAAGGAGTATCTTAGAGAAGTAGGTATTTATTCACCAAAATTGAACTGACAGAATGATATTTATATGTCTTGCTATGGAACACGGCCGTCGTTAACAAAGTAATCAGCGAATATATCTCTGATATTCAAAGATGGAGAGCGGCACCAGAACTGTCAAACTGACGTTTATTTTCGCGCGCACAAATCGCTTATTAACCGCGGCTGTGTGAACAGATGACACACATCGCGTGTTTGGAAACGCGATTCTGAAACTGAACGGTTCCCGCTGTGTCTGAACAAGCGCTAAAAGTCGGCCTAACCAAGATAAATATTATGTAAAGATGTAATTCCTTGTGAGCAGACGACAGTGGTACGCACACACGCGCACGCATTACTTCCGCCGGACCACTCACGCGCGTAGACTTTTCAGAGCACTTAAGGAAATAATGCTTCCCGAACGACTTTGGTCAATAAATAATTTGTCTTTCGGCGATAAACCTTAAGGCTTTTCCTGAATTTGTGTGCATGAAAACAGACTGCCGTACAAACAAATTCCCCTCTCTCTGCCAACTTCTAAAATGAAACCTTCTAGAACATTCTCCTTCCAGAACTTTCAAGAATTTTATTGAATGTACAGGAACCTTCTTGACACACCGACACATTCCGTCACTCAGTTTAGAACCTTATAGAACTTTCGGAAATTTTCTAGAACCTTTTTCATCCGGAACTTTCTAGAGCAGGTTTTTCCGGAATCTTCTAGACTCACCGACACAGTCGGCGCGCCTATTTTGAAACAATCTGAAGCATTTGCGGCCTTCCCATAACAAAACAATGTGCTGGAAAGCACATTTACGTCACCCACTCCCACCCACGCTCATCCACCCCCACCAAACTCGCATATTATCGATATGATGCTATCTATCAGGACTATCCACCACCATAACCACCGGTGGGTGGTTGTGGAGAAAACTTGGCGGATAGGGCAACAAGGGTATCTTTTTTATATATATATATACACACACACATATATATATATATATATATATATATATATGTATTGATTACGTGTCCCCGTGCATTACACGTGTTTATCTACTATTCGTATTATAATAGTCCTCTCTCGTCTCTGTAGCTTACCAAGTAGGTACTTAATTTGAATTTCTGTTACGCACCCCTTTTTAAAAATTAAATAGGGATGTGTAAACGGAATCCAGGAAGCCTCTAGGGCCGCTATCTCAAGTTACCGCGTTCGTGGTTTTCTAGAAACGTCGAACTTTACATTGAATCAATTGCGAAGACATACTCACGTTGATTATTCTTGACCCTAAACATGAATAGGGAGTGAATCCCTTCACACATTTCTAACCTTAAAAAGTAACCAAAAAAAAATTAAAATCAAAAAATTGTCTCACTAGTCTATAATTTCTTGGTACTCAATTCAACTTCTCTCATTATCATCATCAATACAAGCTTCACAATCCCTAGAGAGTTTTGACTTCCTCAAGAATTTTTTTCACAGTTTCTGGAGAGTTGTGGTTTCTTCAAGAATTTTCCTCTATTGATTCCTATTATGAGACATTTCTCTCAAGTCTTGAATTTCAATTGCCGCTCCATCTTAATTTTGTCCTGGGGCTTGTTGGTCTCATGTTCATCAACAACTTTCGTGATTCTATTCTCTCTGTTGAATCATCTACGCCAAAATTAATTTTCATTCCGGTCAAAAGATACGCCTCAAAAAGTTCAGTGCACGCTATTCTTTTATTTTTCGTCAGTAACTATGTCTCTGACTCGTATAATAATATGAGTCAGAGACATAGTTACTGAGTCAAAGACGTGGGCTATGTTATGTCTGATAAGCGTTTTATAGAGGAATTGTTATTAATTTTAGGTTTACTTTAAAAATTATTTATTTATTTTATTTATTTTCATTTATTGGTTTTCTTACAGCCATATAATTAATCAATCTTGAAAAAAACAATAATTGATGTACAGAGAGTTATATCGAAAGAGGCGGAATAAACCATAGCCAAATAACAAATCAATAGCAAACGACTCTTTATAAAGTATAAATTGCGAGAATTAATACCAATGCGCTATTATTTAAAAGCTTAACCAGAGAAATATCCATATCTACTTTCCTGAAACAAGTTCAAACTCTTGTAAAAATAGATGTCACTAATTTTTATTAATTTTAATAATTTTTTTCAAAGAAATCTACAAAGCTTAATATTACCTATTTCCATCATATTTGACGACTAATAACATATTTAATTTACTTCTGTACATACGAGAACCTACGGCACACTATTTTAGCCAGTTTTAATATGATGCAAATATTTTTTTAGTTCTGTTCTGATGTTTTTGGTTCGTTAGCTAAATGGTTCAACGTCAAATAATATTCATGATTGTCAGAATTTTTATTTTGATTTCTATATAGGAATTTCTGGTAATATAACTTTGTGGCGGTAATTTCATGGTTCTTTGCAAATCCATGTCACACAAATATATTGTCGGTATCTATTTGCCATAAAACGTCATGTTTTATAATTTTTTCAATGCATATTTAATAATACAAAATTCGCCCAAAAAGGAGGTATTAAAAAAATTCACAGTTTCATTTAAAGTAACGAAAAATAGAAAAAACGATACATATTGTACAGCCATTCACGTATAATATGTGGTATAAAATATAAAAAATTGTTATATGCTAGCTGTAACCCTTTAAAAATGACGGTACTTTTACATGACGGTTCCTAAAGAATAAGTATTTATTTTATTTAAAAAAAAAAAATATTTAAAAAAACGTGAAAAAAAAAATAAAAAAATAATTTTCGTAAAAAAAAAATACTGTAAAGAAGTTACGGATGTTATACGAAGTAACGGGGACAGACAGACACAAACGGAAAGACAGACAGACAACGAAGTTATTATAATTGGGATATGCGAGTGCGTATGAGCACTGATTTGTTTTTTTATTGTCACTTAGTATTTAGTTTATTTTTATTTGTAATAGTAACTAAACATTTTACAATTTTTTTATCGTTACCTAGTTAATTTTTACCTCTCAATGTATATATCTACATAATCTCTAAATAGTTTTTCTCTTTTTGTGTTATCAAAATTGACTTATGCACAAGTTAAAATTATTTAAAATTTTGAATTCTTGTCCTGGCTATTTTATTCCTGAAGCTGGCCGTTTAATACTAATCTGATCACGACAGAGCCATTTAAAAAAATTTACTTTAATTTTATTAATTTTTTAATTAATTTTTCATGAAAATCTGAAAATCAAGTTCAAATTTAAGGCATTATTGAAGTAAAAGTGTATCTAAATTATTTGAAATATTATATTTTTTTGAAAATATTAACTTCTAAATATACTGTCGTCAATTGAAAAAAAAAAATTCCCTTCTCTACTGTGTGAATGCGTCAGTTAATTTTGACGGGAAATATTAATCTCATCCAAATATTATGTATAAAGTTGTCGATTGTGTGATGAACCAAATATACACCGTGTTACAAAGGGATGGTAAAGAAGCTGTGATGAACTATCTTAATTCAGAGAGAAAATATGAATATTTTATTCGTATTCAAGAAATCGTTCGTATTAAATAATTTATAAAAATGAAATTTTAAGTTGGTAGCTTCGGTTTTGTGAGGGGGGTTAGAACATTTTATGCACCTGTAGGTAGGCAGGATTCATGACAATTCTTTATTGTAGATAAGAGACATTCTTAATAACAATGATCAAATAACGTGATTTGGCCATTGTTATTGAACTTATGATTGTGAACTTGAATTCGGATTTATTTGCAGACTTGAATTTTACGTCATCGCATTTTGTCTTTATAATCTAAAGAAAGGAATATGGTAAAAGAATTGCACGTTTAGCGAATTAATTCTGCCGTTGTGGAAACATTCATGTTCACGGCTTTGGCACGTGCCAAACTAGAGCACTCCTTTAAGGGGGGGGGTAAGGTTAATTCGTACAAAAAAAACGCATGTATTGTGAATTTTTTGTGACGACACAGTTAAAATCTCTTTATTAAAACCATTAGTACATTAAAGTATGACATTTGAAGAATATTGTGTAAAATTTTCAAGAAAAAATATTAAAAAAGACGGGCAATGGCAGCATGCAATTTATTCGTGAGACGATCGGGTCTCGGAAAAAAGTAGAATTGCGGTGTCCATCATAACTTGGTGCTAGATCATCTGAAATCAAAAAATCAAAGTTCATTCGTTAGATAATAGGTTTTCCCAGGTAACGCTGGGAGGGTTTTTTGAAATTTTAATTTTTAAATTTTTTGGAACACTTTGAAGGGAAAAACGCGATTTTTTGCGAAAAATATCGACTAATTTGTTATTAAAAAATAAAAATTAATAACAAATTTGAAAAAAAGTCTCCAGTGTTACCTCGAAAATTATGTATAGAAATATTGTTCAAAATTTAAAAGGATCGGTGCAGTAGTTTTGAAGTTATGATGGACACCGACTTTCAAAACGTGAGATGTGGGAAAAACGCTTTAAAGTTTTGCACACTGTAAAATTCAAAATAAAACTCAACACTTATTTTATACTTACACATAATCATCGATACCATGTTCACACAGCAAAGAGCTTTCATCATCAGCATATTTTTGTCCTTGTCTACGAAAAACTCTTCCAATATAATAGCACGTCCGGTAGTCCTCAGGTGAGCGCGTCTCTTAGCTGCCCGAGCAGGTATAGACAATCAGTCTGAGTATCGCTCAAATGTTCATAATTTCGTCAATTTTGCTCCGATTGCCTTGAAATTTTTACACAATATTCTTACGATATTATACATTCATTTAAAAAATTAAAAATATAATCAAAAAAAAAAATTAAAAACCTTACCCCCCCCCCTTAAGTGGAGTACTACTCCGAGAAGGAAAGGGAGAGTAACAAATACTGATAGGTTAAAAAATGTATAACGATAAGGTACCGACTACAATAATGAGTATCTAAATGGTTATATCACATATATATTGTCAAAATATGATTATTCCTTATTCATTTCAAAAGTTTCAAATAGCGGCAAAATTATATTTAAGATAGGTAGATTTTATGTTTTTTTTGCTAACTTTTATAATTTAATAAAAATTATTTCAGTTTTACTTGTTTAATGATTTTTACTCCCTTTCTTTTAACTCGTGGCGTCTGATTGCTTGCTTGTGTGACGAAAAAACTTTGGATCGATTTTTAACCCTTTTCCCGTGATTCAATCGATCTGAAACTTTGCAGGCAGACTCGTGGCGACGATCAAGAAGATCTATCAAATTTTTAATATTTTTTCATACAACTCATAAGTTGTATGAAAATACTCCGACGTATCTGGTAGACACGAAACCCGAAAATGAGAAAGGGAGTATTGTATAAACTTGGTTTGTATGGGTTAGTTTTTTTAAGTTTTTTTCTTCATTTAACTCAGTTATGCTGATGATTTTTTGTTTGGTTATTTCTTTGGTTTAATGAGTACTGTAACATAGGGTAAACGATACAATTGTCGGCACGAAATAATGCTAAGATACTGTTAAATACAGACACTTTTACGATATGTGCAAAAAGGTACAGCGTTTATCTCAAATATAATTCAAGTAACAAACGAGTATTTCTACTAAACATACTCGGAAAAATGTGATCGTATTGAAATTACAAAAATTAAAAAAAGTATTAAAAGATTATGCACGTAGAAAAGTAAATGCATGGATTTCAAAATATTCAAAGATATTCAAGTGTGTCTTAGAAGTATTGAACCTTTCAGTGAACCACAAACTTCAATGTTTGTAATTCCACAGGGCACTATATTAGGTCCAGTCGTATTCATCAGATTTTGTAACTAAATTTAAAGATTGTGGTGTTATATCGTATGCTGATTATATATAAATTATTTTAAAAGCAATAACAAATAATAAATATAAGCAGCAATTATTTAATATTTTAATTAACTATAACCGGCATTGAATATCTATTGAAATAAGTACTAACAATAAGATTTTTTAGGCAAGTTCAGAAGAATAAAACTAATTACTTTTTCTTGTTCCTTTTTAAAAAAGGGAGCATAATATATTATATTCATAATACAATTAATTTTGCTGTCCAGCGGCGAACTGCATACCCATATACTTTGTGAAAAGTACAAATATACTCAAATAGCATACAGGAGTCATACATTATATTTAACATTTAAATTAAAGAGTGCCGAAAAACTTCATAATGCCGACGAATTGCATATTTTACCCTCACTTTGTATGAATTGAAATTAATTCTTTCTATAAGGGTCTAAAAAACCCTGCTAACTTTATTTTTTTAAATCTTAAGTGAGTACACTGTGCTTTCATATAAACATCACCTGCGTAAAAAATTTTGCGAAGAAAGGAAGGTGCAAAATTGTATTAGGTTTATTTTTAATATTTTGATATTTAATTTCTTCGAAATGAAATGAAATCGGTTTCTTTACATTCTACGTTGAATAGATAGATGGATGGTATGCATTACTGATTTTCAAATATAAGTGTTTTGGTTTGTCGAACATGTAAATTTCAAACAAGCGTGAAAAAGTTTTGTATGTTGACGTTATGAAAGTATTATATTCAGTCCATGATGTATGACGTATTTGTTTGGTCTCTTTTTCGTCGCATATATTTTTTAAACGACACGAAAGTTCTTGAGGTACTTAATTATTTTTTTAATAAAATAGAAAATACATAGCAAGTTGTCATCTAAAATAAAAACTAACCCATAAAAACCAAGTTTTTATTTCACTCCCTTTCTTTGTAAATTAAGTTTACCATCATGTGATAATTGATTGAATGAAAATGAAACATGTCTAGACAAATATCTATGTCAAAAATCTCTAAAAATATCTCTTTATTATTTGATTTCTTCCCAAAAAACCGAAGTATGCTGTCATCTGCGAACCAATTGTTATAAATTTTCAAAATTCGTAGTGAAGTACCTATTATACCTACCGATAGAGTAATTCAAATTTTAAATATTCCGTGACGTTATCGGCCCGCCGGCACCGTTGGTAGTAATCAAACTTTTGTAATGATTCCATTGAAAAAACCATTAAAATTTCTAAAAATCCAAAATTATACTATAATTATTATTATTTTTTAACGAAAATTTGATAGATCTTTTTGATCATCGCCACGAGTCTGCTTGCAAAGTTTAAGCTCGATTGGATCACGGTAAAAGGGTTAAAAATCGATCCAAAGTTTTTTCGTCAAGAAAACAAGCAAGCAGACGCCACGAGTTAAAAGAAAGAAAGTGAAAATCCACCGCGCGCCAGATGGTGCGCCATCTAGTGGTTGACAAAAAACACAAACACCACATTTGCAATTCGACAATGACGTATAATTTTTCATTAAGGCTTCAAAATAATTCGTCACAACCGTCGGTGGAAAAAATCGAAAATTTTCGTCGGCGCGTGATTCGAATTTCTGATTATTTTTTCCTTTCATAGCCAAGAACTAATCAAAACGGAATATCCTCGCAGTCCCCGCCACCCTCGGACCGGACCAACCCCCTTCTCACGAGGGTGAATAAAAAATAAAAAGGAAAATGGCTGTGCTTTTGCATATTATCGATTTCAATCGCACCCATAGTCTTAGACTATGACATGTCAAAAAATGGCTTTCTGAAATAATTGGATTTAATTCTCAGAAAAAATTCAAAGGATGTGTGAAATAAAAGATTACAAGACATTTAAGAATAAATTAAATACTATGTTTTAAACCACTTTATTACTATATTTTTGTCAACTAGTTTCGGTTGGACTCAACCTTCTTCAGGACAATTATAATATAGACTAATCTAGGTACAGAAATTTATAAAGGAGGAATGCAAAAGAGAAAGGGACAGAGTGTCAACTAGGAGGGAAGGGGAGGAGTTAAGTGAAGATAGAGGGAACAGCTTTAAAATCGGGAAAAAATAAAATAAAGTCTTTTGCTTTAATTAATAAGAAATTAATAAAGCTATCAATAATAAAAGTCAAATAATAAATAAACAAATAAATTTATCTAATAGTCCGATTTTAAAGCTGTTCCCTCTATCTTCAGTTAACTCCTCCCCTTCCCTCCCCCTACCTAGTTGACACTCTGTCCCTTTCTCTTTTGCTTTCCTCTTTTATAAATTTCTGTACCTAGATTAGTCTATATTATAATTGTCCTGAAGAAGGTTGAGCCCAACCGAAACTAGTTGACAAAAATATAGTAATAAAGCGGTTTAAATCATAGAATTTAATTTATTCTTAAATGTCTTATAATGTCAAGACACAAAGTGTTTTCTTGCTTTGAAAAGTTAAAAGATTACATTTTTCTTGTGCAACATAATAGGTATGATGACAGTAATAAAGAATTAAAGAATAAGTGATTTTATGGAGAAAATATTTTGAAAGGATTCTTAAAAATTATCTAGTTTTAATATACACATTGAGATAAATAAGATTTTCATTAAATCAAAAGTATAAAATTCTGCAATCGGCCATTTTAACTGAAACACCGACCAGAGCCTAAGTAACCGTCACCGTGTCTCTTGAACCGTTGCCATAGACACAATGCAATGTTAACTTAGGCTTGACGTCACGTAGACGCCATGATAACTTCGGGCGCCTCCGCACGAAATTAAAAATAGGTAGATGATAATACAATTATTTGCGTAAAAACTTAGTTTATTACTGAAATAATATTATTTTCGGTAACAGTAGACGTGTGCCTACATTATTAAAGGTTATTTCAAAGTCTGTCATCATGCCTATTTGTATTTTTAATGAAATCTATATCTATACTAATAGGTGTATAAAGAGGTAGAGTTTGTAAGTTTAGATGTAGGAGGTAATCTCCGAAACTGCTCATCCAATTTTAAAAATTCTTTCACTATTATTTAGAATAGACTTTCAAGGTATGCATAGGCTATATATTATACCATTATATAAAATATAAGCAACAATGAGCTCTATACTCTGTTTAAGGAGCCAAACGTTACAAAATTTATAAAATTGGGAAGACTTCGGTGGCTGGGTCATGTGGAGAGAATGTCCGAGTCCCTACTGAACTCAAGGCCAATAGGGCGAAGGAGCTTAGGAATGGAGTGACAACGTCCTCAAAGACATCACTGCCTTGGAGCTTCGGAACTGGAGAGAGCTGGCACTAGTCCGAGATGAGTGGAGGAAGATTATTGAGGAGGCCAAGATTCACCAAGGGTTGTAGGGCCAAGAGTGATGATGATGATGATATATAATATGAGGGTATATAAATAATATGATAAAAGGACCTTTCGTGGTGACCTATTTCACAATTAAAGTCAACGAAAAAATGGTCGAGCGATGCGTTTTTTACGAACGCTGCCTTAACAATAAGAGATATTTAAATACTTTCTGCAAAGAAGTTGTAGAACTCAAAAAGTTATATTAAAAGTCCATCGAGACATATCTATATCTTAAGGTTAGTTCACAAATTGGTAAAATATGACTAAAAGTTACTAATAATCTACGCTTACGAAGCCGCGGGAACAGCTAGGATTTTATAAAGTAAAATATGAATAGGAAATTGTACTTTCAATAGTTTTTTGTGAAATATCATACTGTTAAGATTAGACAAACCAATATTTTCATGAAGCAATCTAGAAATAATTCGTTATTTCCTTCATATATTATACCTACACTAGCCGTACACACGAAAAATCACGGGACGTAATATTTACTATAATTCATTAATTGAAAAAAATGTTTTTTAAATTGATTTTATTCGCTTAAACCTAAAATTAAAAGAATAATATAAAAACGCCAAGACCGTGTAATTAAGTGGGCGACCCTTATGTATAGAGCCTCGCGCTGATTGCGTGGCACACTCTAATTATCTAAAGTTAAATTTCCAGCAAGTTACAGTCCTTACGGACCGAAAGACAGACAGAAAACGAAATTATTATATTTAGATAAAATTATAAATCTCTATATACAGATTTCCTCTGAGTGTATTTTTTACTTTTTTCTGATTTCGTTACAAATTTATATGATTTTGATCATCCGCCCTTTTGAAGCACGGTGGTTGTTGGGGTTGGTTAATAAACTTAGTAGAGATAATTACTGTTAACATTTCAGCTAAGTTTGATCGAAATCTAATATGCACTACGGGAATCATGTAAACAAAATCCGTTTTAACCGGTCGTGTGTCTATACCCTGTCTGCCGCGCAATTTCGAGTACGATCGCTGTTTTTAGACCCTTTTGTTATGATGGTTATATTCATGTTAAAATCAACAATAATCGCCAAAAAGTTGCACTTTCTGGTTTCTCAATATACAGACTTCAATAATGACTTATATTTTAATAATTACTTGTACAATGATTACTTATTCATTAATTATGAAAAAAAGTAACGAAATTTACTGTCAGAAATGTACTCACATATTTATCAAATTAAACCATGGAAGCAATAAGCACTAAAGATATTATATTTCAATATTTTCGTTCTAAATATACCAAAAAATATAAAAATACTTAATTTTGACACTTTTTTATTTAAAAAAAAAACACTTTTTTACTCCCTTTATATTAACTCGTGGCGTCTGCTTGCTAGCTGAAAAAACTTTGGATCGATTTTTAACCTTTTCCCGTGATCCAATCGAGCTGAAACTTTGCAAATAAACTCATGGCGACGATCAAGAAGATCTATCAAATTTTCGTTAAAAAAAATAACTATAGTATAATTTTGGATTTTTCAAATTTTTAATGGTTTTTTCATACAAATCAGTAAGTTGTATGGAGATTCCGTCGCATATGAATACCCGAAAATGAGAAAGGGAGTATTGTAAAAACTTGTTTTTTATGGGTTACTTTTTTTTAAACATAAATAACACAATTAATGCGCGGTTCGAAGACGACATTTTGAATGATTATTTGTCCGGTTTGCGCGGAAAATGAGGTTACTTGACAAATATAACTCGTTCACTCATTCAAAAACCTGAGATACAACAAAGAATAAGCCTTAAAAACTCATAAACGCAGGTAAAATAGTCCGAATTCGCATACCCGTCTAGGGATCGCAGATCTGCGATTTAGCACACAGAGATTACAAAAGTTTTCGCGCAGATCTGGAGTTGGCATACGAGAGGTTAATAATATCTATAAATCTCGCATAATCAACCGTGACTAATCGTTATGATTATAGTGACCTTGTGGACCAGCAATTGCTAGAAAAATATACACTCTGTGAGGGCTTAGATTCTTATCATATCAACCGAGTTTTTTTTAATAATCATATGTTATTATAGTAAGCCACGCACCTGTAAACGTGAAATACACGTATATTTAGCAAGGACGCAAAAGCTTTATTTGTCATTTCAAATATCCATCAAGCGTTGCCGATAAAATTCTGGCGACACTATACATATAACAAATGAAATTTTACTTGTTTTGTGAGATGTTTGTGGGTTTTTGGTTGAGGATGATGTGCGTGACGGATTTGGAGAAGCTGCTTATTATTATTGGGGTCACCACCCTTCATGTGACGGGATTCTCCAAAGTCGTGAAATGCTTGACGATTTTATTCGCTCGATGAAACAAGTACAAATTATATACAAGTACGATTACAAAGACAATGATAGATACTCGAAGGGCGAAGGGGGATTCTGGAAGACTGATATGCCCGTATAGGGCGTTTGCTGCTTTTTATATGATTTACGAACAAAGAAGTTTCTTGAAGTCTGGCTGTATGCGTGTAGGTACGCTGACAGCGCGGTGGCCTACATCGAAAGCTCGTGTACCCGGCTGTACCTTGACTTCGTCTACGCGGCATTCTTGCCATGTGTGTGTGTGTGTGTGTGTGTGTGTGTGTGTGCCCGCATTTTCACTGAGTTCTGTGAATTCGTCCTTTACGTGTGTGCATGTGCACCTATAGATTTTTTAAGATAAAGTTGAACCATCGCAGATGTAAAGCCAGTTTTGAGTGTAGGTATATACATAAATGCCTATTTATTTATGAGAGTGGTTAGTACAGAAGACAAAAAACTAATATTGTTTTTACAATCAAAGTGAAATGGTATTGTCGCGGGTCGTGGTTATTGGAGGAAAATGAAAACACTAAAACAATTTAAACTTTTATTTATTGCGCAAGAACTCAGTGAACACAAATGAAATCGAAACACTGTTCTTAAATTTATAGTTACTAAATGTTTCTAAAACATTCCACACACTTATTATTACATTGTTTCTTAATTTGCACTATTTCACGCTGTTCTTATTGCTTCGATCACTTTCTAAAAAGCTCCGTTTAATATTCGCACGTAGAAAAACTTCCCGCCCGCCGGTAGGTACCTCTTTTATTTACTATCGCTGGAGTACACGCGCTTTCACGCTGCGTTCTCGCTCCATTGCTAATGTCACGCTGGTTAAACGTCACGAATAACCGCCTCCGCGTCGTGTGACGCCCTTGTATCTATAGGTAAATAAATGTATTTCTCGATCTTTCGATATTTTACGATAACTGCCTAGTCATTTCTAGAGACTTGTGGAGCGTGGAGAGATTACTCTCTTCCAGAATGTCCCATAGTGTTGTTGTCAGTATAATTGAGAGACAAATTTCGATAGATTATGACACCGCGCAACAAAAGGTTCACCATTTCGTTACAGTATTTTATATTCTTGTATCAAATATACAACACATATATGTATTTACAGTAAATGTTTTTTTTTAAATTTCGCCACTAGCCAAGATTGTGTAAGCATTGCTTTGTTTTTATTTTACCGTACTTCGAATATATGAATTTTGTTTGAATATACAGAGCCGATAGATTTTTAGATTAATTAAATTCGTTTGAAAAGTTACCTTTTCAATTACCTTACGCGATCTATTCAGGGTGAGCCATTCACAATAGAACAAAAATACATTGCTTCTATATTGGTCTAATTTTATTGTTGTTTTAATGACTGTACCTTAAATTTGATTAATTCAACTAATTATTTACGAAATTTTATTACAAATATTTTACCCATATATTTAGATAATACCTACAATATTTTATACCCACACAAGTGAAAAACATACCTAATTCAATTAATGCAGTATAAAGCTCGTTAAAATATTTAAAAGAGTTTATCATAAACTATAAAAAAAAATGAGCGTGGGATTAATAGATATTTAAAATGAATAAAATTTACAAACAAATTAATTAATCAAATAGAAAGACATACAGAAAAATCAAATTCACGAAAAACGGTGGAAGCCAAATATTTTTTCGTGGATTTGATTTCTCTGTATGTCTTTCTAATTGATTGATTAATTTGGTTTTAAATTTCATAGAACTTTGTTCTGAAAAAATTTCTACTTCACAATAAGAATGTGTTCTTGAATTTAATTATTAAATTTACGTTAATACAGAGATGTTTTACGAGAAATCAAAATAACGCAAAAATTTTAAAGTACGTGTATTGGAAGATTTAATATGATACGTGATTTAATATGTACGAATGATGATACTCGAAGGATAAGTTGGCTTTAATAGTAATCTGCCTCCAAGTCGGTTATACATATATTATGTATTCGTATGGGTATCGCCATGCCCGTCGGTAGGCCCACATCAGACAAAAAATTAGAATTAAAACGAATGCCTTCCAGTTTTATTTTGTATTCTTTCTGTGAAATAAATAAGAACAGCTGAGCGCACACTAAATTTTTCAAATCGAATGCCTTATATTCGTTCCATAAAATATTTATAGTCGATGATACTGCCGCGCGTGAACTTGCTAGGGTTGTCTCAATGCTAAAAAGTTGTATCTTGTATTGGATTTAGAATATAATAGGTTTTCTGGTTACTACCTTACCCTCCACACGCATCTGGGGTTATATGTTATATATATATATATTAAAGAAAGAAAGAAAGAAAGAAAGAAAAAGCAACTTTTATAACTTATGTATAATGATTGCATATATTAACTCTTTTCAGTATGCAAGTTATTTATTTAATAAATAATAATTCACGTACAAAATAAAAAATAAATTTCCTAATTATTTCGAGTTTGTATCAATCGACGTGAGCAAAAAAAGATAAAAAAATTTGGATATTTTGTATATAATATATATCAAAATATCTAACTTTTTGATTTTTTAAGTAATTCTTTTACAGTAATCTTTAAAGTTAAGACGTTATGATATATATATATATATATCTATATATATATATATATATATATATATATATATATATATATAGATATATATATCTATATACGCTATATTTCAGGCGCGCGTGCAGCGGGAACAAGAAGCATGACTTTTATTTAACTGTATATTTGGGAAAAAAATATCGAAATTAAATATTTATCTG
Organism: Agrypnia vestita; assembly: GCA_016648135.1. Taxonomy (NCBI): domain Eukaryota; kingdom Metazoa; phylum Arthropoda; class Insecta; order Trichoptera; family Phryganeidae; genus Agrypnia; species Agrypnia vestita. The sequence goes on from JADDOH010007439.1 coordinate 34,471, forward strand.
GCAGAATATTATGAAATATTAAAATCTGAATAATATTTTAATATTTGTGATTTGAATATTACGAGATACATCTCTTATTTCGGTTTCTTTTCAAAATATATGCTTGGCAAAAAGTCATGCTTCTGGTTCCCACTGCACGCCCCTGGTATTTATATATTATGTGTTAAATGTATATAAATACAAATGGAAATGTTCGTTTGTACAAAATCGCTAATCTCTGAAAGTTCTTCACCGATTGCTTTGAAATTTTGGCACAATGTTACATTCGCATACGCGAATGCTTTTGTATACGTACTTTGTTTTTGTATACCTACTATTCGATTGTCCAAAATCTTTAATCTCCTAAAGTTCTTCAACTCTTGCTTTGAAATTTTGACACAACGTTGCATTCGAATTCGCACAAATTATTTGAAAAAGAAAGGTGCCGGTACCTACCCTTCCAATGTTGATAAATATTTAGATAAAACATTTTCCGAATTCGAATTTTTTGATTATATTCGGTTGTCTTTGCTTAAATAAAATGTTTAAACCGATGAGTGCAGCCAATCATATCGCGATATTTCAATAAAGGACTGTTTATGATTCATTTTCAATTTCGATACTTCCGAGCTTATCGTTCATATCATCATAACATAAGATTACATAAAAATATTAAACACAATAACAATATACTTCCAAATCTAAAATAAAGTGGATTCATTGTAGAAACACAATATGTAAAGCAATGGAACCTTTCTTTCCCCTCACAAACTTATTTTTACTTAATCTTTCACCCGTGTAAAGCCGGGTACGACCAGACTTTTATATAAAAATCGGAACCTCGATTGTCATATTTATATTAACGTCTCGCTGATGGATAAGCAACGCGAGAGACAAGAAACAGTGTCATCTACGAAGACAAAAGGAAAGAAGTGAGTTGTATAAAATAATAAATGAAATAAAATATTATAATTTATTTTTATGGATTGCTTAAATGCAAAATTATGCATGAAAATTTTAATAAGGAATCTCAAAATGAAATTTAGGAGTAGAAATAGTTGGAAGAAAGGTGAGAAGCCTACAATTGAATTAGTGTTACATATGAGGCGTATATATGTGTGATGCAATGTCTAGAATCAAGTAGCTTGTTGTTCTTGTGGTTAGGACTCTCGCCTCGTGATCCTAAGGTCACGGGTTCGAACCTTACTCTAGATCAGCAAGTTAGTCCTATTTTCATAGCACAAGCGTTTAGCTTAGTTTGAAAATAGTGAGAATATCGATGTGACACTATTCCGTGTTAAAATAGTAATGATTTTTAGTCACGACCTGTTAAAAAATACATTACGGGCTTGTAAATTTTGAAATAATTATGAAAATGTTTAACTAAATACCCTTTAAAAGTACATGTCTAAGGCCCGGTTGTTTCAAGATAGATTAAAATAAAAGTTCGTTGAAAGCATAGATTTTTACATTAGTTTTATTGGTGGAGAACGCGAAAATATATGCTTAAAACGAACATTTACTTTAATCAAACAACCGGCCCTGGGTAAAAAAGTCGCGCTTTGTTACAAAAAGGCGTTTTTTTAACTCGGTTTGGAACAAAATTTTAAGATTACTAAAAACTAACAAGAATAAAAATTTTAACTGAATGCAAATTTATCATGGATATACGCGAAGGGGGACATTCTTCCGTTATGATCCATTCCCCTTTTCCAAAGAACTAGCGTAATTCATATCTGTGCATTTTTATACTCTGTAGAAACAACTCATATATAAGCCAAAAAGCGATGAGTTTCACCAGTATGTTTGCGAAATTATTACGCAAATTATTACAAGAGTAACTATCAAATCAATACCCTATTTTTGAGCGCGGCAGATTGAGGCGTAACTCCGCCGCTCTCATTATATCAATGGGCTTTATGAGTTCGGTAAAATTTGCTTAACAATACATTTTTTCAAAACGGCTTTGTGCCATGCGAACCAACATTTAATCCACGGACGCGGAATATATTGCGTAATTAAAATCACCATTGAACACCAATGCTCCAATTATATAGAGTGGCCCAAAATTCGCTAAACCATTTAAAATTCGAATAAATTTCTACAATTTTTTTTTTTATTTCTGTTTATTATTATGGCGTCATAATACCATAAATACATAACCAGCAATCTAGGCCACACACACAAACGTGGCAAGAATGCCGCGTAAACAAATTAAACAAATCGAGGCATAGCAGGGTACACGAGTCCCTACAGGTCATCGCACCGCCAGCAATCAACAAATACAGCTAGACTTCAAGAAAGTTCTTTGTTCGCAAAACATATATAAGCTAGCCAACGCCCTATACGGGCATGTCAGTCTCTCAGCGACCCCCGGCGTAGGCCATCGAGTCCATCGAATATCTATCAGTGTCTTTGTAATCGTACCTACTTATGTATAACTTGTAATTGCTTTATCGAGCAAATAAAATCATCAAATATTTCACGACTTTCGAGAATTCCCGTTGCACGACGGGTGGTGACCCTAAAAAGCGGCTTCTCCAGATACATCACACACACACCATCATCCAAACCCTCAAATTATTAAAGTATAATCCTTCAATTTTCCAATGAATCTAGACTATGAAAAGCGTGATTCCAGATCCAAGAATTAGCAAAGCAAGAATCTGATTTCATTCATAACATTATTATTAACGACGAGGCCCACTTCTACCTAAATGAATTTGTTAATAAACAAAATACGCTATTTTGGGGGACATAAAATCCAAGAATATTCCACCAAAGTAGTCTGCATCCCGTAAAAATATCGTTTTTGTGTGGTGCAAATGCGGAAAGAGTTCTTGGACCTTATTTATTTGAAGTCTAAAAATGTAACTACATTAACTTTGAAGCCAAATGGAAAACTCACCAAATGGACATAAAAATACATAAAGAAATACTCTCTGAACTAGTATATGCAAAATATTTAGGACTCATCATAGACAAATACCTCAAATAGACCATTCATATAGACAAAGACAAGACAATTGACCATAAAAATTCTGATTTACGAGGAATACGTTAAGAGTAGAACAAGATAAATATGATACCCTTTCGGGTAACTGGATATAAGACAATTCTAAACAGACTCCAACGACAAAAAAATAAAATACTGAAAATGGTCTACAATTTGAAAAACCTGATATCAACTGAAACGATTTACCGAATAACACAGCAATTACAAAAATCGAAACACTAAAATTCATTCACAAGCTAGCAAATGGCGAAGTACAAGACGAAGACATTAAACACAAAATACACAAAAATCATTAACACTACATTAGAATGGATCAAAACTAAGCATCATCATCAAGCCAAAACAAAAATAGGACAATCACGACTAATTTGTAATGGAGTAAAATTATACAACGACCTATCATAACAGACCAAACAACTGACTACTAACAATTTTAAAATAGAAATGACAAAAATGCCAAATATAAAAAATGACTTTGTGTCCTCGTTATTATTATATTATTATATCGAACAATTATGTAAAATGTTATCCATAGATCTTTCATCTATCATATTTTAAATTTTAAAAAAGATGAAGCAGAAAACGCACTAACCTCATTATTGGGGACCGTGATCTCGTGAGATAGTCATGACGTTTGCCCTCTCTTTCATTTGTTCGTGCAGAATTATTGTTGTTTCATTTGGGTATGGTCAACATTGGATCAGCGCTGGCACATGCTTTCATCACATGTAACTTTTAATCAATGTACTTTACCTTGATTCTATATTAATCTTTGGGTTGAGTTGACATACCATGTATTTTTCAGTGGTTACGTCATGTATTTCATATGCATTCTTATGTATTTCCGTGCATTTTCATATGTCAATGGCGAAGGGTCTGGAGAAACGCTAGAAATTTTCGTAAGTCCTGTAGTCGAGGACACACTAGAGGTCTATTATGATGGCAGCAAGATGGTGCTACTGCCCGCCTGATAATTTAACTCTTAAGAAAAAAAAATGTACGAGTGATAATTTCGAGAAATTATGTACATAATAACTGGAGCAGTTAAGTCACGCTCACCTGACTCAACTGCTCCAGACTCCAATCGTCTTCCATTGGGATTTTCAAAAGATAAAATATTCGGTGTCAGTCCTGGAACCATTCAGCAATTGAAGGCCATCATCCGTGAAGAAATAAGCCAAGAAACGTAACGACAGATGATGGTTCACGCGTTAAGCCATGTATTCACTAGGGGACAAATTGTCCCTCAACAGCATGCGCGGCATAGAGTCTACGTGACGTTGCAACGTCGTGCACTGTTCCGCGACCTCGCGCACGACATAGCGCGGCATTTCTACGTGCCGTGGCAACGTTGCCATGCGCACGGTACCCGAGCGTACTCACTGCAACATTCCGCGGAGCGTCAGTACCACGTGGTATGTTTACAAGTGAATACGCATGCGCTGTATCTGTCAAGATGACAATGCGGGGAAACGAAATCGTTCTCGAACTCATCGAGTGTAGCGATCGAAGATCGCATAGAAATGTCCGTCCTTCTTCTCTTTGCAGTAATAATTTCGCATATCCCTTTTTGCGATAAACTCATTAACATAAACAGATACGCGGCTATCATCATAACCTTCATAGGGCGATATATTTCCGTACGTCTGGAAAACAATAATTATTTGCAAAAAAAAGGACCTTGTTTTTAATAATATTCAATTTACTACAGTAAAACCTCGTTAATTTGAAATTGCGACCCAAAAAAACATTTCGAATTGCGCGGAACCCCGTTTTCGCCAAATGTGATACCGCAGCTGTCATCCATAACCTCATCGGATGACATTTCCGCGACAAGATATGCGAGTCCCGGTGTGTACACGTCAATTGACAGCGTCATTGTCCCCGAAACATGAGCGTAGATGTTGATGCTACATGTCGAGCGGAATGTTTCGCGATTTGTCCCCTAGTGAATACATGGCTTTAGAAAGAGCGCGTCAAAAACTTGGATATTTATAGTACGTAATTTTAAAAACCAAATAAAATTTATTTCCGAGAAGTGTGATTTATATTTATAAAAATAATAAACGTTATTTTTTTATTTAATTAATAGTATATGTAATATTTTAATACAAAGATACCTTGAAAATATTTACAATTAATTTTTTTTGTATGTATATACCTCACCAAAAAGAATTACGATTCTTGTGAGTGGTGAGAGATAACCACTTACAATCATATAAGTAGGTAATCTAATTTATTAGACAATAAGAAAGGTAGTATATTATTTATCTTATATGCCAAAAATCTTAATTAATAATACAATACAGTCAAGTAAATAATAATGTAGAATAAGTAGTCAAAAGACACCAAACTTAATCACAAAAGACAATTCTACAATAAATGAGAATCAATTCGGCTTCACTGGGGGAATATGCACACAAGCTGCAACCGCAAAACATTCACAAATCAAGTAATTGTACAGGTATCTTCATAGATTCGAGGGAAGTACTCGACAGTATCTGCCACGAACAACTCGTATCAGAATCAAAAGAGAACGGGATTGACCAAACGGCCCCAAACGGGTAAAAAGCCACTCACCGAATTATAACGAAATAAAAAATTTGTTACATTTTAAAGCGACTAAATGGCCGTCCTGTATTTAGCATCCTACCTATAGACAATCCATGTGTATATTAATTTCGTATTCCCTTATATTCAATAAAATACGCTGAAAAAAACTAAGGCTTGCAAGAGAGAAAAAAATCCGAAACAAATCAACTTATCACAAATTATTTATTCATGTAAAATTTCTTCGTATGCTCATTAAAATTTTACACGAAAAGTCAAACAATTTATTTTGTTTCCTAACAGATATCAGCACAGTTTTTTTTACAATGAAAGCAAATAATATCATCCGTATTTTGTTTTGACGATTCATCTGATATTTTAAGTCTGACGTTTCGAGCTAAAAATAGTTGCGTTGATCTAGAAATCGATATTGATCTGTTCCATGTCTCTGAGAGGGTATTCCGAAGCAGGATTCTCCTACACCTTTGATGTGAATGGTTTTATAATGTTTAATATTTGCTTGTTTATATATGCTTATATCGACGGCTCCTACGTATAATATCGTAACCCACAAATCGACGATTTTTAGTTTTTTGTGTATTTCATATGTATTTAATTATATCTTTATTTCCAAGAAAGAAAAAAAAATATTTTGCAATAAATAACGTTTTTTTCGGACGTATTTTATCGTATCTCAAATAGTGATGGGTCCGCTCTGTACTCACTACTACAATGTAGTACTACACTACATTGAAGTGCACACTTCGCACATTTTGATGTGTAGTGCACACTACAAACTACAAACACCAAAGTTATTGAAAGTATAAACTTCAAATAGTACACTTCATTTCAAAGCGAATACTACAAAGTACATACTACATACACTTCAAAGTTATCGAAAGTATGAGAAACACATTTTAAATAGTGTATTTTTTACGTGAAATTTTTGGGAAGTTGATGTAGCTAAACGGAGAAATCTTTGGAAACTGTAAAAACCCCCCCCTCCCATGTTGTCGTTAACTTTTTTTTTTTTTTTTTTAGCTCGCCAAATTTTTATTTGGGAAAAAAATACTTCATTTCATTTAAAAATTTACTTCACTATTACTTCATTTCATTACTTCACTTCATTATTATTACAATTACTTCATTTCATTACTTCACTTCATTAATACTACAATTACTTCATTACTTCACTTCATTTACTTCACTTCATTTCGTAGTACTACAATTGCTTCACTTCAAGTAGTTTTTACTACAATTGTAGTGCACACTTTGTAGTCTTCAAACTGGTGAACGTGTGTGTGTTGTAGTCTTCATTTTGAAATGAAGTTTTTCCCTTCGCTAATCTCAAAAAATGACATATTTTTTTACGAAGTATACTATCGTATGTAACAATTACGATAATTTGCGTTGGAAAATAACATAAGATAATTTTATCGTATGTAACACTTACGATAACATAGTTGGAGAATAACATAAGATAATTATCTATGTAACACTTACGATAATATGCGTGAGAAAATAACATAAGAAAATTATCTATGTAACACTTACGATAATATGCGTGAGAAAATAACATAAGAAAATTATCGTATGTAACACTTACGTTATTTTACGTCGCGTCTTTTCGGAAGTAAAATGTTGTAAGTCATTTATAGGATATTTTACGTCGCGTCTTTTTCGAAGTAAAATGTTGTAAGTCATTTATACGATATTTTACGTCGCGTCTTTTCCGAAGTATAATATCGTACGTGCATTTTTACAAAAACCTTTAATAATTTCAACTTTTTTGTGATTATTTATGAAACTACAGTAGAAAGTAAAATATCGAAACGAAATTTCAAAAAAATTGGGCCATATTTAGATTTATACCGGACGAAAATATGTTCAAATCCTTCTCCTGTAAAATTGAATTTTGTGGGTTACGATATTATACGTAGGAGCCGTCGATATAATTCTCACTTATTTATAACATTTATGAATTAAAAAATTGATTTGTAATGTAAATGTTATATAAAAAATAAAGAAATTGAATTGAATTGAAAGTGGTATAGAGCGGACACATCACTAGTACCTAAGTAAGTAGCCACAAGAAGAAAAGGGACCATCATTAGAATCTTTGCCTGGCGGTCAAAAGGTGATATTTCTAGATTATCCCTTTGAAAAGGTTAGGTGACAAATCTTATATAAAAGTAGTCGTGATCTGTGTGTAAATTCAAGCCGACTACAGAAAGGTAAAAATGCAATAAAAGCTTGAAACGCGTCCCGTCTGATTCTCGTCACGTATATATGAGGGGTATTGGAATCCATGTTCTAAAGTCGGTCTTTAGCTAAGATAGTAGACATTTCTCTGCGCGCCTATCAAAAATTTTTTTAGCATCATAAATCTTTTTGTGGACGTTACGCTAATGGTAATCCTACCTTATATAGGAGATGAAACTTACATTGTAGAAGGGCTTTAGTTTTATGGTGATCGCAACCGTGATTTAAAATGGAAGAAAAATTTAATAGTTTTATCATGATTCCGGTTTTTATAATATAACATTTTAAATTGATTTGTAATAAAAATGGTGAAAAAGTTTTCATTTATAATTTTGAGTATTCATTTTAATGTTACGTAAAGATTTTTCTATAATCTCTGTAATCTTCTAGAAACTAGCTATAAATGAATTTTTATTCAGTAAAAATTTTATTTCTAAAAAATAAAATCATTACTGGAACTCGAATCCGAGGCTTAATATCTCACCAATTTTCAGAATAACAACATCGTTATGATATCCTAAAATAAAATTGACAAAGTTAAAATTAATATATATATATATATATATATTTTTTTTTTTTTTTTTTTTGTTTATTCGGTCATCCAACAGGGACACACATTGCTTGGTAAGACAAAGTACAAAATAAAAACTAACCCACAAAAATCAAGTTTTAATTATACTCTCTTTCTCATTTACTAGTGAAAACAGGTTTGGCGCTAAATCTATGCGTTGGGCTCGAGTCTGGCGACGCTACGAAAGCGGGTAATAAAAAAATTTGAATATTCCAAAATTATACTATAATTATTTTGTTTTTTTAAACGAAAATTTGTTAGATCATTTTTATCGTCGCCACGAGTCTGTCTGCAAAGTTTCAGTTCGATTAGATCACGGGAAAATGGTTAAAAATCGATCCAAATTTTTCGACAGACAAGCAAGCAAGCAGACGCTAAGAGTTAAAAGAAAGGGAGTAAAAATAGTTAAATGTCTCCCACAATTAAGGATGTCACAGATAAGACATAATTATAGATAAGTCAATTTGATATGAATGACAGATAAAACAATTTACAGTTTATTTTAACCGATTGTTCCTAATTTAACTTTTACATAAACATAAAAGGGTTCGTAATGTATATAACATACATGGTCAGGGAGGGGGATGAGTTTCTAGCATCTGCCTCACTATATGACGATACTCTTCATATTAAAAATATATATTAAATTCAGAAGGTACCTAATTATAATCTGAGCATATGTGCGTGGAAAAGAGGTACTTCTGTCTGGTAGTTCGGAATGGGATGTGAAAAGCTAGCAAGCTGGTGATTTCAGGAGAATCAAGAAGGTTATGAATTATTTGGAAATGGAAGGATTGATCCCACAATATTCGCCTGTTTTCTAGAGTGTCAAATTTATGAAATTTTATTGATATATCCATCCAAATAGTTAAAATTCAAATTAAATTAGTAGTTAATATGCTTGAAAAATGTTTTTTGAACGTTTTCGATTCTGCTTACGTTAAATTTATATGTGGGTAACCATATTGTCGAACAAAACTCAAGGTGAGGTCGAATATAGGTTTAATGTATAGTCTCCTAAATGTACTAATTTTTTTTTTTTTTTTTAAATAGAGATGCGAACACGGAATACGTGTCACATCAATATTCTTACTATTTTCAAATTAAGCTAAGCGCTTGTGCTATGAAAATAGGACTAACTTGCTAGTCTGGAGTGAGGTTCGAACCCGCGACCTTTGGATCACGAGGCGAGTGTCCTAACCACAAGACCAACAAGCTACTCTATAATTTGCTTGAATGGTTTGCCAAGATGCATTATGAAGCCGGAAATTTTGAATGCTTTACCGACAATCGCATCAATGTGCCGGTTGAAATTCATTTTAGAGTCTAGCAACAACCCTAAGTCCCGTATCTCGTTCACATCCCTGACCATATCATTACGAATAGTGTATTCATATAAGCGATCAAGACACGATTAATAAGAGTAGACCCATTTAGCTGCTACCGATTTTTAAGGTACCTACTGATACACATGCTTATTAGTGGCACGTGAGCATGCGCAGTATTGACCTTCTTTAGCCCTTGCTTATTAGTGGCATGTGTGTAGGTACGCACATTGCTAGTAATAAGCATGCTCATTAGTGGCATGCACAAAAATCAACCGCCAGTTGATTTATGAGCATGCTAATGTCATTCACCACGAGAAGGGGTATCTTTTGAGCATGTGTGAACAGGCTTGCTTATTATGAGCATGCTTATGTCATTCGCGGCTAGTATCGATTACCAATGCGAACTTCTCAGTCCGCGACAGATGAAAAAAATATAGCGCGTTGGGGAGATGACAAAACATTACTTTTCGTGACTTATTACAGGAATCACGAATGTCTGTGGAATACTCGGTCACCGCTATGTAAAATTAATATAGCAAGAAATAATGTTTATGAAACTTTATTAAAAGACATGAATGATTCAAATGTTACAATAAAAATTATAGAAATTAAAATCAAAAATGTGCAAATGGAAACTCGGTAACTATTTTGATTTATTGGTTCACTTGAATTTTCTATTTCAGTTTGCAATTTCTATTTTGAACAAGAGCGTCTCTATTCTATGACAAGATAACACACTACACTAATAAGCATGTGTGTTCGATTGTTAGCTTTGAGCATGCTTAAAATAAGCATGCTAATAATGAGAAAGTATATACAGTTGTTATGGCATGCTAGTTTTGAGCATGCTCATAATAAGCATGTATATCTGTACCTATAGGCCTTTACCGATCAAGCTAAAATAACCCATACAGAAGTTTCATCTGAATACTTTTGCCAAATTTCTATTGTATATACGCTATTATAATCTGTTTTTTTTAAACTGTCTTTCAATTAATCGTCAATGATTACTCATAAAATACATATGTATTTCTTTAGAAAATTTCAAGAAAAAATTGTTTCCATAATATTCAATTTTACTTTAGGTATTAAATTAAACAGTTAAATATAGTAAATTAATGTAAAATGAACCTTGAACCTTGTGGCATTGTTCTACTGATTGCTAATTGATATAGTTTTGCATAGTTATGAAGCTTTCAGAGGTTTGTTAAACTATACTAAATATATTTCCATCCTGCACGATACAAATGGTCATATAATTGTCAGATACTGGAAACCTTCACTCTGGCCCTGTGCATCATATACATTATACGTATTACTTATCATCACTGTTTACTTTTATTCCTTATTACCACGTAGTCTTAGCCAGGGGCGTGTAACAAGAACACTGAAGCATGATATTTACGTGAGTATACGAGTAGTCTTATGTATTTTGAAAAAAATCGAAATAAAGTATATAAATATATCACTTAATATTTCTATCACGATTATTGTCGAATTATTTAGATTTCAATATACCATAGTACTCTGTCACGTAAATATATCATTGCGATTTTTTTTTTTCCAAAATATATAAATACAGGGTTATTTGAAAAACATTAATAACCTCGCAGGACTATATTCCAACCTTGATTATAAGTGGAAAATGTTTAAGCTATTATGACCTAATACCAATAGTTATGGAGATAAGCGACATCAAAGTTTGCAATTTTTTTCAATATTTCTGAATTATTTTTTGTAAAACGTTGGACTATCATTACAGTAAGTTATATCAAAAATGAAAAAAATAATTTTATTTTATAAAAGTAAAAAAAAAAAAAAAACCTTCGAATTCCAATTGTAAAACATTCCAATTGGATTTATTCAGGGTTTTTATCATTTTATTTAACTTGTATTGAAACGAATGAATTTTTATAATTGATATAAGTTACTGTAATGATAGTCATACGTTTTAGAAAAATAAGTAAGAAATATTGAAAAAAAAATGCAAACTTTGATGCCGCATATCATGGCCTATTGATATTAGGCCATGACAGCTTGAAAATTTTCGACTCATAATCAAGGCAGGAATATAGTCCTGCGAGGTTATTAATGTTTTCCAAATAACCCTGTATTCACTTAAAAGTCACGCTTTAATATCCTACTCATTGCATGCGCCTGGTCTTATCTGTGTCTGTTTAATTAATATTTATTATTATATCTGTCTTATCTGCATCGTTTTCTAATTGCGGAAGACATACAACTACTCTTTTATATTATTTTCTTACCTTGTATTTATGTCTTCCTGTCGGATGACCAAATAAAATAAAATAATGAGTTATCAAATCTAAACATGTTCCAGATAATGCTCGCACATATAATACAAAACGTCTAGATCCATTCTACCCCGAATACAGTCGCAACAAACGTGAGTGTATACAGAAACAACCATTTTCACAGCTCAACAGTCCAGAACAATCGCCCACAATCAGTGTAATTCTTCACAATGGCCGAATTTTCTGATCGCAATCGGCCATGACAGCTGATTGCTTCATTCTCCCGCGCGTTTTTCGGCCGGACTCGTGCGATTCCGACGGTGCTCGGGGATTTGGCGCGCGCGGGTTAACGCGAAGTGGATACGTATTAGCGAAGGGAAAAACTACATTTCAAAATGAAGACTACAACACACACACGTTCACCAGTTTGAAGACTACAAAGTGTACACTACAATTGTAGTAAAAACTACTTGAAGTGAAGTAATTGTAGTACTACGAAATGAAGTAATGTAATGAAGTAATTGTAGTATTAATGAAGTGAAGTAACGAAATTAAGTAATTGTAGTATTAATGAAGTGAAGTAATGTAATGAAGTAATTGTAGTATTAATGAAGTCCTAAAAAAAAAAGGTCGCCAGCCAGATTTCTTCATTCGATTCCAAAAAATTGTTGTTACAGTTTCCAGAGATTTCTTCATTTAGCTACATCAACTTCCCAAAAATTTCGCGTAAAAATGCACTATTTAAAGTACATACTCATGAAGTGTATGTACTTTGTGGTGTTCGCTTTGAAATGAAGTGTACTATTTAAAGTTTATACTTTCAATAACTTTGGTGTTTGTAGTTTGTAGTGTGCACTACACATCAAAATGTGCGAAGTGTGCACTTCAATGTAGTGTAGTACTACATTGTAGTAGTGAGTACAGAGCGGACCCATCACTAATATGTATGTATAATGGACACGACTGGCCTATAACTATCGGGGTGTAATCACGGAAGTGCGAGTATTGTGCTAGTGAGCAAATTAGCAACTTCATCCGTGCTTACTTTACGCCAAACAGAAAGCTACGTTATTAACCCGCTGTCATTCGCGCTGAAAAGTGATTCATTGTATTTATTTTACCGTTTATTGAGGGTCCATAATTTACGTTATATGGGCTAATAATACATGATATACATTAAAATCGTCTTGTGGTACGTAGGTACCTAATCATTGGTCATTTAAAAGATTTTCATTGTAAACTTTTTGCATTCTAGTTTAAACTCATAAATGAGATACTGGAACAATAACCAAAGTGCGGGAGAATCATAGTACCTACATTATTATATATTAATATAGGTACTTACGTTTGATAAAATGCTATTTTGCATGTGGAAAAGTGAAAACAGTATAATCTCGACTATCCGAGTAGGTATAATCTAAGACCCGAATTCAAAGTCAATGCTTAGACGATTTAAAGGTTAAAGTATGCCTTAAAAGCGTACTTTTCAGCACAAAATAACTCTTCTAAAGGCGTACCCTAACCGTTAAACCATCTAAGTATTGACTCTGAATTCTGGCCTCAATATTATCGCTGCATCTTCTTCAAGGTCTTATCCGTGGTGGCATCCCTTTGGGTTTTAAATCGACCTTAGCCAATCACTCACCGCATCTAATCTTCTTTTTCTCCGCCTTTTCTATGACTCCTACATCCTCACCCTTTTCCCCCAATCCTCATTAATTTGATTCATTTCTTCTTACATTACCTTTATTTTATTGTTTGTTTCTTTTTTGGGGGTCACAATCCTAGGATTGGTCTGTACCAAGCACTCGATCTCTCCACTCCTCTCTGTCACCTTCCAGCCTCTTCATTTCTTGGTAGGTGCTACAGCGCACATCTCCGATAACCTGGTCTTTGTAGTTTGTTGCTTACTATAATATTTTCTCCTAACTTTCAAAATTTCTCCTATCCATTGTTATATTGTACTTAATTTACTACGCCTTAAACATCTGTGAATCTTTGTAATTAATTTATGCAATGTAGGTACACTGTACTTTAAGCATTGATTGAAACTGTTAAGATTTCAAAATAAACGAATAAAAATACCAAATTGAATAACAGACTGCCAATGGAAATAAAAGACCAAAAAAATGGAATAATATTTAAGAATCATATTATACAATCGATAAAGTATTAGGCAACTTAAAAAGGAGCGTATATAGCTTAATAAAAATAATGAATTTAGTTCGGAATTTCATTATTTAATACACCTTTAAGGTTTTCTTGAAAGGTTATTTATTTACCAAAAAATAGTGCAATAAACATTAAACTTAAATATGTTTAAAAAATTAAGATTAAATAATTATTAATAAATACAACCCAAGATATTAATTAAATCATTAGGTACATAATACAAAACTCAAGAGAAACAATTTAAAAAATGAAACGGATAAGACAAGTAAAATAAAATGAGAAAACAATATTAAGTTCACAGATATATAGGTCTTTTCATATGAGCTTGCAATTGAGTTAGTGTGGGTACGGGACGTATCCGTAAACTCAACACAATGAAACAATGCGCGTAGTACGCACTGTACCCACACTAACTCAATTACATGCTTATATGAAAAGATCTATACCTAGCTTAATATTGGCGTGCAGCCTTGTTTTTTTAAGAACGGCCAAGTAGATTTTATATTTTTATTTTTATTTTTATTTAGCTACAACCCAAAATCATTTTACTTATTTGACCCCTCAAAAACTAACAACGAGACCATGAAAGCCAGCGCACAAAGACCACCGAGATGTTGTGCAGCTACCGATATTTGGAAGCTAAGATAATAACTAAAATCTAAAATAATTAGAAGAGCAAATAAATATTGTTATACAGGGTTTCCCGTATCTCGACGTCAAGCCGAAATCGGGTGATAGGCCAAGTCATAATAGTTATCAGAAAAATATTTAAAAAAAATCTAAGTCATGTGTTTTAAAAATCTACACCCTGCGACGGTCTTTTCACTCCTATTGCTACAAGTCTTTATTTTTCTTCATTTTTTTTTATTATTATGTAATCCTGAATAATGCTTCTGTAAACTTTTGTCAAAATTCAAAGCCAACTGCTCCAGCTTGGAAGAAAATGTCACTTTTTGACCAAACCAAGTATTCAAAATCAATACTTGCCCTGTTTTAACTGACTGTTTTTTTTATTTTTTAAAATATTTTTCTGATAACTATTATGACTTGGCCTATCACCCGATTTCGGCTTGACGTCGAGATACGGACACCCTGTAGATCGTGCCACCTCGACACAGGATTATCCTATGTTGTTGTCATTAATACATTATTTATATTATTCTTAAAACAAGTACCTAAAACCTAAAGAACGCATATTTATAATTTTTTTTTGCAAATCTACACGTTTCTTGCTCTTTTAGGTAAGTTTTTCGTTATTTCATTGAAAATCTTCATTGTAATTATGTATTTTCATCAATTTCTGAAATTCGGCCTTCTTTCCGGGTGGCACTCATCCTATCTCTCCCTCGTATATCCTGCTCGTACTCATGTTGACCTTTATCAATTTATATTATAAATTATTAATCCTCGGTGACTGCATTCAAAACATTTTTTTTTTGGTGTTGCTACCTTTGCTTTTATACCCCTCAAATAATGATATACATACCTAATGTATATCTTGGATTTATTTGGGTTTTATCTTAAAAAATATTATTTTTATTTCCTTCTTCCTCTTCATGTGCCCTGTCGGGTCCCCCCGATCATCTGGGAGAAAGTTTCCCTGTCCAGGGCAGTGCGGAACAGCTCTTCCACGCTCCTTATCCCGGTCCACTGTCGGATGTTTCCAAGCCAGGAATGCCGCCTCCTTCCGACCCCTCTGTGACCCTCAATCTTTCCTTCATAACGAGCTGAAGAATGGAGTACTTTTCGCCTCTCATTATATGACCGAAGTATGACATTTTACGGAGCTTTACTGTGTTGAGTAACTGTCTGTCTGTATTTGCTCTACGTAAAACTTCAATATTACTAGTCATGTCAGTCCAAGATATCCTTAACATTTTACGATATATCCACACTTCGAACGCCTCTAGGCAATTTAGAGTATTCACTTTCAGCGTCCATGCTTCAACACCGTAAAGTAGAACTGACCATAACATACATTTAAATTGTCATAATGCACCTTCATCTAATTATGTTGATCATAATAAGGTTGTCGTGAAATTTTCAATAAATCAAATAAGTAATGAAAGAAACATTAATTTCTTCTGTATTTAACAGCGCTACAAAACGTGATTTAACGGGTACATTCTTTGAATAACGATTGAAATAAAAACATGAACCTAGCTAGCATTTTTCTTTAGACCTATCAAACTAATTTTGTCTAACGAGGTCGTAAAAAGAGCCCCTACTTAGTTTATTATTATTTAACTGCGACGTTACAAGGGATGAAAAAAACATTTTTATGACATTTTTGCTGGTCCCATTTTTACACTCCTGCGCCTCCCGTCACCGTTATTTAATTAATTTTATATTGAAGCTGGAGAATGAGAACTTCATTTAAATCTTCTTTATCTTTTCGAGCTATTCTTCTAATTCTTTCCGCCCCTTTGTACACTTTTCGCATTCCAGTAGTTCGCGAGCGCCCTCGCTTCGCCAGATAGTTCTCACTCTTTATATTACGCTCTTGGGTGAACTGAACCGGGCACCCGGGGTTCGCATTTTGAACGGCTTACGCCGGCGTTACTGGATGCGTTTTCGTACGAAATTGAGTAGTACGTATACATACGAATACGCAAGTACATTCCTGACCTGAAGTAGTATTGAACATCGCACATTGTACACGATTTAGTAGTGCGTGTACGCACGTATAGATGCGTCGTCCGACACGATCCGGATTCGTTCGGAAAGGGGTTGTAACATTTTTGCATACACCTGCCATTTTTAAAAAAAATCGCGACCAACAATGAAACCTATATAAATCGATAGAGGACATTTATACAAACATAAAATTATACGGTCATAAACTCCTAAAGTGTCAGGTTTCTGAGATATTTACACATAAATATTGCTATATTGTACATATGAAGTGTCATCCAAATGACACAATTATAAGTAAGTATTGTTAAAAAGCATTGCGATTACGTGAATTTACGTTATTTTCTTTAAATAATTGTAAAGGTGATGAAATGTTACTATTTTCACTGAATTTTTGAAGATGTGCGTATAAATACACCTAACGAGAAATAAGGTAAATTATTTCATGATGACGAGTACTTAAGTGAGAATGGGACGAAAATACGACGTTGCATTTTTTCTCTCACTTGTAGCTTCGTATATAAGGGACTTTCACTTTGTCACTTTGTAACGCACTGTGCACAAGCATACCTACAAGTGTACGTATTTCATTATTTCCTTTTCATCGTTTTCGTCGTGTTTGTTGTTACCTAATTGTTTTGTATGATCATTATTTAATTTTAATTGTTTTCGTTGTGTTTGTTGTTACCGAATTGTTTTGTTTGACTATTATTTAATTGTAATTGTTTTCGTTGTGTTTGTTGTTACCGAATTGTTTTGTTTGACTATTATTTAATTGTAATTGTTTCGTTGTGGTTGTTGTTACCGAATTGTTTTTTTTGACTATTATTTAATTGTAATTGTTTTTCGTTGTGTTTGTTGTTACCGAATTGTTTTGTTTGACTATTATTTAATTGTAATTGTTTTCGTTGTGTTTGTTGTTACCGAATTGTTTTGTTTGACTATTATTTAATTGTAATTGTTTTCGTTGTGTTTGTTGTTACCGAATTGTTTTGTTTGACTATTATTTATTGTAATTGTTTCGTTGTGTTTGTTGTTACCGAATTGTTTTGTTTGACTATTATTTAATTGTAATTGTTTTCGTTGTGTTGTTGTTAACCGAATTGTTTGTTTGACTAGTATTAATTGTAATGTTTTCGTTTGTGTTTTTGTACCGAATTTTTGTTTGACTATTATTTAATTGTAATTGTTTTCGTTGTGTTTGTTGTTACCAAATTGTTTTGTTTGACTATTATTTAATTGTAATTGTTTTCGTTGTGTTTGTTGTTACCGAATTGTTTTTTTTGACTATTATTTAATTGTAATTGTTTTCGTTGTGTTTGTTGTTACCAAATTGTTTTGTTTGACTATTATTTAATTGTAATTGTTTTCGTTGTGTTTGTTGTTACCGAATTGTTTTGTTTGACTATTATTTAATTGTAATTGTTTTCGTTGTGTTTGTTGTTACCGAATTGTTTTGTTTGACTATTATTTAATTGTAATTGTCTTCGTTGTGTTTGTTGTTACCAAATTGTTTTGTTTGACTATTATTTAATTGTAATTGTTTTCGTTGTGTTTGTTGTTACCGAATTGTTTTGTTTGACTATTATTTTATCGTTATTGTAACTACAGATGGGTATATTATAGAAGCGTTTGGACCATATGAGGCAAATAAATCTGATGCCGAAATTATGACTCAATTGACACGGGAAGACGATGACACTCCATTCCATTGGTTTTTCGAAAAAGATGATGTCTTTATTTTCAGTTGATGTCTTTATACTCAGTCAACACTCGGCATAGTTATTAGAAATACAGTGGTCCATAAACACGTGAAATAATAAAAAATAATAAAACTATCCGCGCAAATCAAGACAACCAACTGCAACCAACTGAAGAAAACATGCATAAGATTGCCCAATTTCGCCAAAATTATCGTTAATACAGACCTAACATGCTTAGACAAATCGTATTCCACAAGGTACCGCGAAATACATAAAGTACACCCCGCACAAGTGGGCGCGATAAAAAGCCGCGCGCAATATTAGTTTCCTTATAAATTATCCAAAAAAAACTCGAATTATGTGACTTAAAATGTATAGACCGATGGCACAAGGTTCTAAAAAATTTTAAATTAGGAATTGTCAGGGTTTATCAAACTATGAAATTAATATTTTGAGACGTGTGTTCTACAAATTTCGAATTATCGAGGTTCGAATTAACAGAGTTATACTGTTAAAATACATTCAGTTTTTATATATTATGTTACAGACTAGTTATGGTATTTTAACCGGTGACACAATAACTGTTATTTGAGATTTGTATCCGATTGCGTTGATGATTGACACCTAATTTTTGCAGTTTGACAGGCAACCACAGCTACTAGACAACAATTATATCTTAGTTATCAATTATCGATACAATCAGATCAGGGTTCGAGGATATGTATCATGATATACATGGTTATTTGGAAAAAATTAATAACCTCGCAGGACTATATTCATGCCTTGATTATGAGCCGAAAATGTTCAAGCTATTATAACCTAATATCAATAGTTATGGAGATACACGACATCAAAGTTTGAATTTTTTTCAATATTTCTGACTTATTTTTTGTAAAACGTTGGACTATCATTACATAGTTGATATTGATTACGAAAAATTTATTTGTTTCGATACAAGTTAAATAAAATGATAAAAACCCTGAAAATTTCCAATTGCAATTCAAATGTTTTTATTATTTTATTTGACTTGTATTAAAGGGAATGAATTTTTTATATTCAATATACGTTACGGTAATGATAGTCCAACATTTTACAAAAAATAAGTCAGAAATATGGATCATAATAGCTTGGAACATTTTCGACTCATAATCAAGGCAGGAATATAGTCCTGTGAGGTTTTTAATGTTTTCGAAATACCCCTGTATTAAAAAAAACTTTCTGCAGTCGTTAATAGATGGCGCTAGTTGTATATAAAAAAAATGCTTCAGGTTGTTTCTTTTTTAATATCTACAGTCGTTACTAGATGTATTTTAAAAAGTGCTACAAGTTATTTTTTTATATCTGCGATGGTTACTAGATGCCGCTAGTTGTATTTTTAAAAGTTCTACAGGTTACTTTCTTTATATCTGCGGTCGTTACCAGACGAGTCTAGTGGTATTTTAAAATATGTTACAGTTGTTTTTTTAGTTTAATTTGTTTCATATAATCCATTTTTTATTTCACACAAAGAAACAAACACTAATAACACTACATTAGAAAGAGCAACTTTTATAACTTACATATAATAATTGCATAAATTAGCCTTTTTCAGTATGCAATTCATTTATTTAATAAATAATAACTCATGTACAAAATAAAAAAATAAATTTCCTAATTATTTCGAATTTGTATCAACCGAAGTGTGCAAAAAGGAGAAAAAATTTTAGAATATATATCCAATTATTTATATATATATATATATATATATATCGGATATACAGGGTTATTTGAAAAACATTAATAACCTCGCAGTACAATATTCCTGACTTGATTATGAGTCAAAAATGTTCAAGCTATCATCACCTTAATATCAATAGTTATGAAGATATACGACATCAATGTTAGCATTGTTTTTTCAATATTTCTGACTTATTTTTTGTAAATCGTTGGACTAACATTACAGTAAATTATATTGATAAAATTAATTTCTTTCAATACATGTTAAATAAAGACCCTGAAAATTTTCCAATTAGAATGCTTTTCGGAATTCGAAGGATTTTATTCCTTTATTTGACTTGTATTAAGGGGAATGAATTTTTCATATTCGATATAAGTTATACTGTAATGATAGTCCAACGTTTTACAAAAATCAGAAATATTGAAAAAAAAAATTCAAACGTTGATGTTGCTTGATGGTCATAATAGCTTGATCATTTTCGACTCATAATATAGTCCTGCGAGGTTATTAATGTTTTCCAAATAACCCTGTATATCAAAAATCTGATTTTTTTATTTTTAGTATAAAAATCGGATTTTCTAGAACCCTGAATCAGATACAAATCCCAAGTAACTGTACCGAAAATAATCGGTTAAAATAACAGTTTAACCATCAGTATTACGTAAAAATTATTTATACATTATCAAAATTTACACTTTTTCTGTAAAATATACAAGACTACTAGCCATAAACCCATGAAAAATCACAGGAAATAATAATAATTAATAACGACCCTTGCTTGTAACATGAGCCGAGCGCTGATTGATGCGTCAAACTCGGGCGGGGCCTTAATAGTCATCATTAGTGTTGTTGTTGTAATTCCAGCGAGTTATGGACAGACACTTGAAATTAGTATAATTGATAAAATTTTCATACTTTGGGGATTTTTGGAAAAGAAACATAGAAAAACTATTTTCTCATCTGAAAGACATTTAATTTTTTGAAACATGTGAATTGCTTATAAAAGTAATCTTAATAATAGAAGGTACAAAATGCACAACTAAAAGCATTAAATAAATGCAAATTAATCACCTACATTAAATATTTTACAGTTTAAGAAATGGCAAAATATTACACTCTCTCCGTACTATAACATAAATATTTATATGAATATGTAGTAGGATACACAAACGACTTACCCAAATGAATACAAATGTATGATAGTTATACATATCAATATATAACAAAAATTTTCATTAAAAATATATTTTTGTTACACTATCATTTACACCAAAACAAAAATCAATCTCAAATATTTTTCAAAACATTGTGGGATGCGAAAAAATATTTATAATCTAAAAAATAAAAACAACTTGTGATAATTATTTAATTTACTAACATATATGAATTATAATCATAGAATGTATTTATTTATATAATTGACTTTTGGTCCCAATAATAAATTTTAATTACATAAGTATATATTTTAACATTTAATACATAACAACCATCAACAACTACAACTGAATTTGTAATTATTTTATATGCATGTAAATACATACGTAATAGTATAACCAGTTTCAAAATTACTTTTTCAAACTGCTTGGATTTTTGGTATCTTGTGTGTGGAATTGGTAATCGAAGAAAAAATCGTTGACCAAAGTGTCCAAACTATTTTTAACCTTTGCACCACAATGCGTCCGAAAATTATTTATATGCATTACACTGATGACACACTACATTACTACACTTTTTGTAGATGGATTTTTCAATGGAAAACTAAGAATTTTCAAATAAGATATTAATCATATTCAGTGCAAACTTAAACCAAAGTGATTAAAATGCTTTTTGGTAAGTTGAGTGAAGTAAATGTGATAGTGATTTGAGTGGTTTTAATAATTCGGCAATAAACAATAACCATCCCTGAAAACTTAATAAAAATATTTATTTATGTTAATATGTACATACAAGGTTCCTGACTATTTTGTAGGTAATGGTGTGAACAAATTCATAATCTTTCAAAATTAATATGATATAGGAATTATTTATTAAAAATTCAATAAAGTTGTAGGTACATCTTCTCAAATATTTCGATTAATGTTATTGAAAACTGACAGACTTCAATACAGAGTCAGTACTTAAATGATTTAAATGTAAAAGTATGCTTTAAAAGTGTAATTTGCATGGCAAATAAGTATTGTCTCTGAATTCGGGCCATAATTATTTTATTTTGAATGAAAAAATATAGTAAATCTTAAATAAAGACTCAAAAATCATTACAAAAAAGCATTTGACAAAGTTTTAAAGGCACCATTGTATCTACTGTTGAATGGAATTATAAATTCATAAAAAAAAAATTCGAAACGATGCACTACTGACTAGGATTACATTGTGAAGTTTAGCACAGTTTCTGAACACCACACATTTATGAGCTCGTCCACACCTCCAGAATTTGCAATACTACATTTGTTTTTCTGTTCTAGAATTCCTTTAATCAGCACTGGTACTTACAGCTCAAGGACACCTTATCATCTCACTAGGATGGTTACATTTGAACAGACTATTTATGATTGTCATCTCAAGAACTCCAATAATGACAAAGATAAAATCATGACGTACTATCATGTCATCTGAATATCGGGTCCGGCGCAATTGATTGTTATCAGTTCCTGCCAAATCTGAACCATGTGAGGTCTGTCAGAGGCTCTGGTCTGCACACACTTGACTCCGACTATGATCAACTTCCTGCATAAATCAGGATCGTTCTCTCCCATTTCTAGAAGCCTGATGTCCTGTAAACCACCTGAAAATAATAAATAAACACTTTTTATTTACAAAACAGAATTTTTTAATTACCCAATATGTACTTTATTTAATCCATTTGATACATAATTTTTTTTTTACTCCTCAATTACAAAAGCGACATACATCACAAAACACCCAGACTTGAGTAAATCACATGGATTAAATTGTGACTTCACCGGGAATCGAACCCGGAACCCTCGGTGTGGGAAGCCAATGTGTAAAATCCACTACGCTACGAGGGCCGACATTAAATTAAATTATAAATATTCTACATTTCGAACTTTACTGCCTTCTAGAATTTTGTAAAATTTACAATACTCTTCACATCTAATTTGTATAGGGTGGACCATAATGCTTTGCTCTTTTTAAATAAATTCTATGTGGAAAGGGCACTCTGGAGGAAAGCGTGGAGTTTGGCTCTTTAAAATTTATTCGCCATGGATCGCTTTTTTTTTAAATTTTCGTTTTACAAAAACTTTTCCTTTTTCATTGTTTGTTGCTTGTAGTAGAGTAGTAGAGTAGAAGAAATTAAAATATGCGTATGAGAACATGCGGCTGTCGACTCGCTTAGAATTAACGGGGCTCCGCATGATTCAAAATGTTTTTGTCAAATCAACGAAGTACTAGTGTAAATGATTAAGGTGCATATTTTACTCGAGAGTTTTACAAATATAAGATATACAGGGAATAAAAATTGGAATTTAAAGGATATTAAAAAGCTGAATAAATGAGATGTTTATGTTCGTGGATATGATCAAAATTTTAACATGAAAACTGATTTTAAAAACTTTAATGGAACAAAAATATGAAATTATAATGATTAAAAAATTAAATAAAAAATCCAGTGATAGATCCAAATGATCACAGAACTGAACAACGTTGTCTCTACCACTGTCACTGTACACTGTAATACTCACTCATATCAGTGGGGTTCTCCGTGCAATATTCCACAACATGGTCTTTCAAGAACCTTTGCTTTCTCCTGCTATCGTAGGCAGACAGGCCGGTGACCAGCTCAAACAAGACCACTCCGAAGCTGTAGGCGTCCACCTTGGTTGAGAGACGCCGGCCTCTGAGGAATTCATCGGGCAGGTAGGGACGAGTCCCGTGAACTCTGAAAATAATATATTTAATCAATTTAAGTCTTAATATAAACTGTAAAAAATATTATTTGTATTCACACATATTAAATTAGCTCAACTATGGAAATATGAAAATCAAAGGCTCAAAACAGCCTTCGATGTTAAGTAGTAAAATGATATGTATAATGCTGCCATACCTCGAGACCTTCATGTGTGTGAATTCATCTGTGTTGGGTCCTTCCCTTGCAAGGCCAAAGTCACCGATCCTCGGCTCGCCGCAAGTGTCCAATAATATATTGGCTGATTTGATATCCCCGTGTATCAATGGGGTGTTGGATACAGTATGCAAGTATTGCAGACCCCTACAATGAAATGTCTTTTTGAATAAGTGAGCATTTTTCAACATTTTTTAGCACAAGAAATGATTGTACAGATAATCTAATCAACAATGATATATAAATTTTAATCAATGAGGTAAAAAACAAAATAGGGCATTGGAATAATGACCGGATGGATCCGAAACGTCAGCCAGAAAGATCGTAGAAACGTGGAAAAATTAACAAGAAAACACAAAGCAAAAGACTCACAACCAAGAAAAATGGCAGTGAAAATCTAATAACATATTGACAGTCCCTACGTATAATGTCGAATCTGTAAAAAATCGATTTTCGTTTTTGTATCTTTAACCATCCGATTTAATCCACATTTTCAAATAATGTTAAAAAGTTTTTCCTTTAGTATGTATATGCTTTCTTTGAAATGAAGATTCCATTTTTTTAACATTGTCCGTACATATAGAGAAAATTATATGATTCAAGACAGTAGGGACCGTGATATTTGAATTTTCTGGCAAACTATATCTGAGTGACAATATACTTTTCTTTCCCTTCGAGAAATTCATATAAAAAGGTTTCCCAGCACATGAGCAGGTGAATAAAACATGCTGTCACGTGTCGTGGCTGCAGAAGGAATTAATGAAAATGCCGGGATTTAATACAGGATTTATTGAATACCGATTAATTAATTAAACTAACGTACAAAGTCGCTTAACACTATTAAATGTAACGCTATTCTTTAAATTAAACTGTTTCGCAAATTTATCACTTGAAAATAGACACTTTATATTCGCTTAGGCACTTTATTCACTATTCACTAGAATATTCCATCCAATTTCAGCACTTATTAATTTCGCTTCGGTTTATTTGGCTATGTAAGAACTTTCTAGTCGAATTACGGCTCGCCTGGCCGTCCTGGCAACTCACGACTCGCAGCTATCTTCGCTTCTATTATCGCTGTCAAACACGCGTGCCCAAAACAATTGACTCGTCCTTACTCCCGTGTGCCGTATTTATATTCGCTAATGTTGTTTGAGATGTTTCTCAATCGTTTATCGTAAGCCGTTGATTATGCTAGGCCGTTCTGGAATCTTCAGTAGTATTTTAATAATTTCAAAAAACTGTCACTTAACATGGGTGCGTGATTCTTTTTAGCCTCATTACAATATAAAAAAATTAAATTAAAATTGAAATGACAAGGATGAACTCACTTTGCGACTCCTTGAGATATCCTTAGTCTCTGCTTCCAATTGATGGGTGTTTGGCCATTCCTGCACTTGAGCCTGTCTTCCAGGGACCCTCCGGACATCAACTGGTACACCAAGCACGGCTCTTCACCTGATCACAGAATATTATTTGTAAATATTATTGTGTAAAATTTGACAGATAACTAATGTAACAATAACAGAAATAAGTATTCGAACAAAATTAAAACAACGTTGTGATTCCGAAAATATTATTAGGTACCTCAATGAGATTCAGAAATGTGATTGAAATATTGAGGTATTTGACAATTTGATCATCTTCTTTCAAGACGGTTATGACAAATTATCTGAATGTAATATCAAATGACATGAGATTCTGTCATTCAGGCGATGATAATTGCAAGAATGAAAAGGGTGCAACAAAAAGAGATGGCCGTATATTTATATCAATGTTCGATATCGAAGCGCAGACAGTGACATATGAAAATACAATTTCTACGCAGCCATTCGAATGCAAATATCAAAATCCATTACATTAAAATGTATTATTTCAGTCGAATTCTAAATGTTTTCTGCATAGAATTTTAAAAAAACATATCAATATTTCTACCATTCATTTTAAGACGCTAGAAATGAATTTTTTAAGCCGCGGCCTGTCGATTAATGCTTTTATTTCCTTAATTATTGTAAATAATGTTCAGTTTATTACTTATATACAAGAACAAAGATTCTATCTAAGTTATCGCCTTAAAAAATTGCAGTCTAACATTTACATTTTGATATAAATGAATAATAAAAACCCTCATTTTTATAAAAAAAACACCGAATGTGGCCACCTTAATGCAATTGAAAAATATAGGTATATACACAATATAAATATCACATCAGCTTACCGCCAACGCTGTACCCATAAAGTGGTAGGACATTGTCATGCCTACAGGCGTTCAGGTACCTCAACTCTCTCAGGCTCTCGGCCGAGACACCACCCGCACCTGTTGGACTCTTCAGGCGCTTTATGGCCACTGCAGTATGCTTCCAGTCTCCTGAACAAAAATTAACAACATAAAGTATCATAAACAACATACTATCTGTGCAATCTATTACTGTGTATGACACGTGAGATTACTTTTTGGACAGAACAAAGAACCTTTTTTTTATGTAAAAAAAATCATGGACTAAGACACACAGTCAATGATATACATGCTTTAAAAAAATAGGCAATATTATTAATATGACGTAGTGTAACAATTAATTAATAGATATAGCATAACACTATCAGATATTGCAATAGTGACCATGAAGAGGTCACAATACTTAGATAATGAGAATACTAATATAAAGTTTTTCTAATTTAATGGATTGTATTAAAATGACTGCAGGATGAATGTCAACAAACAAATAAAATATTTGATCAAATAATCTACATACAAGAGACTCGCAACAATTTTTTTTAAATATAATCCAAAATGTTATCTTGGATTTTATTTAAAAATAATTACACTGTTTACTTTCACTATTTGTTATATTAAAAGTAAACAGCGGTATTATTTTTATATATAATTTAAAATAACCTTTCCAAAGTTTCACAAGAAAATTTTTTAAAATTGCTATTTTGGTGGGATTTTTTTTAATGGCACTAAAGATTATGCAACATGGGGTCCCACATTCATAGCATGTTCAAGAGTATAGCTAAGAGAAGATGGTGCAATACAGTAAATATTATGGATAGTTAAGGAGTGGCTTGTTGGTGTAATGGTCATATCTCTTGTCTAATAATCCAGCCTTTGGTGGTTCTAACCCCATTCCAAGACACCAGCAAGTTAGTCTTATTTTCTTAACACAAGCATTTTGCTTAACACGTCCAGTGCTGAAAACGCCTATCAGTGTTCTATACCTGAGGGTTGGTATTAGACAATACGTCGTGTATTTGGGTCATTCTTTTTCGGTTTTTTGCATTTCTTTCATTTATGAACACAAAGTTCGTTCACACAGGAATTTTTTGAGTGTTGTTTTTTTGAATTGTATTTGTTATTATTATATTGTTATGTAAAATTTTTCCAAATTTCAATTCAAAAACAATTTTCATTGTGTAATGATTACTTTTCCGTAATATAGCAATTTTCAGTGATTTTTTTTTCAATTTGTATGTAAGAGCATTCTTAGTGTAAACACAATTTTTACGTGGTGTATGAATTTTGGGTCAACTATATTTTTTATATTCGTGTAGAAGTGACTATCTAGTGTAATTTCTTTCTAAGATAATTTGTGAGCACTTACTACAAACTGCGCACTCACTGAATTGAGACAATGTCTACTATGTAGAGAGTAAAGGATGAGTACAGTAGTGTTCCATAAGACTTTTTCATAAAAAATGTTACCTACTGATTCTACCAACCATTCTCATAAAAGCAGTCTAGAGCAGAAGCTATGATAATTAATAGGCAGGAATAATCAAACAAGCTGATATTGGCTATGAAACTACACTTTCCTAGATTTTGTACAAAGACATTAACCGAATAAAAAGGAAACGGAGTAAACTATGTTGAAAAAAAATTATCACAGTAAATGTATATACATTTTATTTTCGCCCTGAATGCTCTGACCAACCAGGTTTTTTGATTTTTTTTATTTGTTTACCATTTACAGTATTATAAAAAACTGCACAGTACTTTTACGGCATAGTTTAGAACTATGTTTTCATGTATTTTATAATATGAACTGCTAGAGTTTGAAATTTCAAAATTATGTAATATATTTTCTCTAATTTTTTGTATTTTATCACTAATCCTAAAATCCTACGTGAAACATTATATATATAGAAACATTATATCATGTCAATTAAAAAATACATATCAAAAATATATACGAACCAAATTAACCCAACAGATGAAATTTAGATGTGTACCTACAGAGTACCTAAAAAATCTGAGATTTGGGATTTGAGATCTGAGAAGATAAGATAGCAATAATAATAATTTTTGAAAAATTATTATTTTGGTGAATAATATTGACCAGACATATTTTTGAGCGAGTGTAAACGCACTACACGGACATGTGTCATTGAAAAAACAATGATTTGTTTATGGCGGTGCTGACCGCCCGGAGAGAACTAATGGGTTTATGGGGGTAAATGACAATGAATTATCCCTAAAATCATTCTCTTAAGAATTTTAAATACTGGCTAAATTTTTAGCACCGAAGATGATAAGAAGAAAATCGTTCAGCAGTCAAAGTGTTAATTTGAAAATATAAGACTATATGGAATAACCAACCCTTATAGACGACTCCAAAGCCACCCTTGCCAAGGATATTAGAGGCGTGCCATTCCTGAGTGGCAGCCACCAGTTCAGGATAAGGGATCATGAGCAGGGCACCGGCGCTCTCCGCCACACGCCCTTCGGACACAGCCGACGTTGAAGATCTTGTCTCCTACAATTAGAACATGAATTCTGCGTTATATAAAAAATTCACATTTGGGACACTATGTTAGGCCCGGTTGCGCTATCTAAAGTAAAGATAAAAAAAGTTACTCGAGTAACTTTTTTTACTAAAACGGGTTGCGCCATCTATGGTAAAAATATTTAACTCGCCGAAGTACATACATGAGTAACTTTTTTTTACTCTCCAAGATAGGTGGGTAAAGGTAAAAACGTTTGTAAAAAAAATGGCCATCCTCTCACAGCTGATTTGAAAATGTGACATTTATCCATATAGGTACTTTTCATTTGAATTTTGTCGCTGTCATTTTCGTATTGAAATTTGTAAACATTAAAATGAATCTTTTAATTTCGCGTTATTTTAGCGATGGTTTGACGTTTGTTTGGTTTGTTTCACAGAATAAAGTAGTTTGTTTGAACTGGTTTTGAACCGCAAAAGTACGTATTGCCAGTGGTGAAAAACTGAAATAAATCAAATTCCATAGACAAATGCGGTATTTGAAGTTTATTCCGCTTGGCACCCTATTAGCCTTATTATTGGTTTGACAGTGGTAAAAAAGACGTTTGTGCAACCCGAAATCGAGTTTACTCTCAGCTGAGGGTAAAAAAAGTTACTCGGGTCAATGTTACTCGAACCAAATTTACTTCTGCTGGCGCAACCGAGCCTTACTGTATCTAAAATATTCAATATTTTAGAATAGACAGGTAAAATAAAATCTTGCATTTTGTTTGGCTCTGATGAAGGCGTCTATTTATGTACTATGTATTTTTTCTCTAGAGGTACAGTAGCCGGAAAACATTGTGGACAATTTTCGGCGTAGTGGGGGAAAGTTTGTGCATGTACACTCCATACTACCTCACTCCTGAGACCCAAAATTTATCTTCTTCGCAGCTGAAGTCATTGTTCAAGATGTTTGCCGGCTATTATACAGGATATAATGATGAATTTATAAGTACCACAAGAAAAATTAATTATGTACTTTTTTGCCTCTGAATACATCAGCTTAAACTCCTAATTATTATAAAAGTAAAATTATAAAATAAACATATTTATTTAATAAATAATTTTCTCCTCTCAATCAAAATTCTAAATCTAACCAAGTTTTAGTTTAATGCGAGTTGGATCATGTAGGATTTACTTAAAAGTATATTACCAGATAATAGTATACAGATAAAAAATATAGACATCCTTACGTTTGAGGTCCTGGTGCTATCATAAGGAGGTCCATTTAAAATTTTGCTGGAAGATTCTATTTTGACACCCTGAAATATTTATTACAGATTAATTTTTTTTAAATAACATTTTTATAGAAATAATGTATTGAAAAACGAAAGAAGCAAATGTATAAATAGTTTTTTTTATATATATATACAAAGTAATGGAGTGGACTGCGTGATACTATAAAAAAATTAAGATTGAATAAACTAGTATAAATAGTCTATAATTTTATAAAACTAATAATTTCAAGCTAAAAATATTAACCCATTATACCTGTTTCAGGCATTAGAGTTTTCATTGCGGGATATTACAATATAATTAAAAATATGTAAGGAAAATGCATACAGTTATTTATTTTTTTAATAGCTAAAAAAGTGTTTCCTAACATTTTCATTAACCTATGAGAAATAATGCTATTTTTTGTACCAGAATTCAAGAGAATAAAACAATCATCAATTCGAAAACCACATCCTAATACATGGGTTAACCGGTAAGGGCCGGTTGTATCAACTTTGTTTTGTAGTAATAGTTCGTTTAACGCACATTTTTTTTACAAAAACGGGTTGCTTGATTGGTGGAAAATGCAAAAAATCTATTACTTTAAACAAAGTTGATACAATTGGCCCAAATTCTGTTAAGTAACAAACTCAAACTAAAAAAGGACACTCCTGATTGCAGTTTTAATTAATATATCCCACTCAATAATTGAGCATTTCTGAACATTATTTCAAATATCAAAACTCGAATTAAAGAATAAAGAAAGAATGAATGAAAATACTGAGATTTCAGTTTCCAGGATAAATTATTGTATGTATGAGATTTGAAGAGTTATTGAAATTAATATAAAATAAAGGATATGATTAAACCAATCATTTAAATTATCCCAAACTAAGACCGGCCGCAATTATTACGTACGTATTCGTAGGATTATTTTCGTACGTATTGAGCGTGCACATTGATTGCGTCTTGCGTTGGTCACGATCAGTTACTTTGCGCATTTCTCCAATAACGTTAATGCCAAATGAATAATCTGTATCTTCTGAAAAACTATTATGGCAGACTTAAATAATGACAAATTTCATGACTATCTATCTAATAGATTCCACAAATGCTGGGTAGAATCGAGATGCAACGAGAGCTCATAACATCGGAGAAATATTTAAAAGTTTTTTTGTTCGAAGTACATAATTATACCTCACCTTCATTAAACTAAATTATTTAACATACAGGTATTTTTAGTTCTTTAGAGATTCTCCGCCATGATCTGCGCTGATGGTCACGCAGTTGAATCACTTTGGTCCCACAAACATTTGTGGTCATGTATCAAATTGACAAATTTTTCAATATCGATTGAACGAAATCGCAAAAATTTCTGAACAAATCCGGATCGTGTCGGACGTCGCATTTATATGTGCGTACACGCACTACTAAATCGTGTACAGTGTGCGATGTTCAATACTACTTCGAAGGTTAGGAATGTACTTGCGTATTCATATGCATACGTACTACTCAATTTCGTATGAAAACGCATCCAGTGTGCGGCCGGCGTTAGGGGAAAATGTTAAATACTTTAAAATACACAAGCACCTACCATAATATTTCAATATTATGGTAGGTGCTAGTATATAGCCATATTGCGCATTTCTCCAATAATGTTTATGCCAAATAAATAATCGGTATCTTCTGAAAAAATCTATTATGGCAGACTTAAATAATGACAAATTTCACTTAAACATACAAGCAATAGATGTGCCAAGTAATAAAGGCATAGTCTAGTTAATCTAAAAATGAAGAATTGCTATATGAAGAAAAAACCATTTCACCTGTTCAATATATTTGACATGTATCGGGACGTTGTTAGAAGTGTTGGTGTTGCTATCGGATGACACCACTCCACTCTGTGCTAGGTTACTGGTACTTCTGGCATTTCCTATAACATAAATCATATTAATAATATTTATTAACAAATATTCACTAAATTAATTTACTAACAATCACAAACTAAATTAATATTTGAAAGCATTAAAAATATGTTATCCATTATGTTAGATTGCAATCTTATAGAAAAGAAAAATTCGAAACGAAGATATTCTTTAAAAAGAAAATTATTTTTTTACCTAATATTTATCGCAAAGCTATTTTAAAAAAAAAAAGCTATGCAATAAATACATTCAAACATACATGCGACATCGCACACTGAACATGGAAGAATTCTCCCGGTCGGGTGGGAATCTTCCTTCACACGACTACTGCATTGGGGGATTCTCTATCTATCAATGCGGTACATCATCCTACCTGCCAAAAACTCTATGCTAATATTTATTTTCCCTCGATATATGCAATCTTCCTCTATCATTCTAAAAAATTTTGAGATCTTGTTTATGAAAACTCATAGGAATGATGCAAAATACCCTCTTAAGGCCGTTTTTATGAGTTAATGAAATTTTTCAACAATGGAGTATATTTCTCATATTCTACTTTGGTCCAACAGCTTTTTCTTGTTCTAATATAAAACTAATGTATAACTGAGTTAATGGCCAGTTTAGCCCTGCTCAATTTCCTAAATTTTACTAACTACAAAAAGTAAATTTAAAAAAATTTCCCAATTTTGAAACTGATTAAAAATAAAAACTTGCATCAATCTTTTATTTTTAATGAAATTTAAAATTATTCAAATTTTAATAAATATTTTTATCGAATTTTACTACTTTTCATAAATCATTATTTAAATGTCGCAGTTTGAAAATGGCCAAAATAGTAGAACTCAATAGAAATATTTATTACAATTAGATTCATTTTATTTTATTTATACAAACTATGACAAACTGAACACAAAATAAAAATCGATATTTTAATGATTTGTATTTCATATTATTAATATCATATTAATTAATTGTAAAAAGTTCTGTTGATTTTGATCACACATAAATTTGAGGAAAACATATTTTTTGAATGAAATATACAAAAAAATTTGTAAACTCGATCGCTAATCGATCAAATTTTTATCATACCATCAGTTTGCTCGATGAGCCTGTGAAACTGCGGGTCCACAAGAGATCTTATACAGTTGAGAGCGGGCAGGTGCTTGATGCGAGCCAACAGCACGAAGAGCTCCAGCACGCTGTGGTTCTGCTGTCCCCAGCGCTCCAGC
Organism: Agrypnia vestita; assembly: GCA_016648135.1. Classification (NCBI taxonomy): domain Eukaryota; kingdom Metazoa; phylum Arthropoda; class Insecta; order Trichoptera; family Phryganeidae; genus Agrypnia; species Agrypnia vestita. The sequence goes on from JADDOH010007439.1 coordinate 67,871, forward strand.
AACAGATCAGTAGCAGAGGATCCAAACCTACGGGCCTCATTTTCAATTTCCTGTAAAAACAAAGTGCATGGACAACCGTTATTTAATTGACAAATTAAAAAACAATCAACAAAATCGTTCATTACAATTTGTGTAAAGAACACGGCATGGCTTGTCTTTGTGTGGTCTTGCAACTCACATCAAGTGATGCACGATTTCAAAGAGCATGTGCCATTTAAATAGTAATTAAAAAGATACACACGTCTCATCGCGGTTACAATCCAACATACATGATCGTTTTGAGGTATCTGTCAATTTACAAAATTAAAATAGATTTCCAAAATGGATCATTTGATCAATATGGAAAAACAATCAATTACCTTCAACTGCTTTTTTGAATATTCAATTATTGTAATGCACACTCGAAAATGTACCAGTTATAAATGCTGTGATTCACCTTTTTTATTGTAGGAACTGTTTACTCTTTGTACAACAGAAACTTGTACGCTAGCATTTACAATAAAATTATTACAGCATACATATTGTATACAGTAACACCGTCATACAAGTGCTTGGCCTACAGAATGCTGGGATTTTAAGTTTCCACTCATATAAATACATACGTTGGCTTAGAAAATTGGAACTCGGTAAAATCAATTTGCCATTCAATTGAAAGTGTGAATGCATATTATGTATACAAAATTATTGATTCATAAATTAATAATAATAATCCAATACATATGACAAGCCTAGCTATGCTAATTTAAGAGTCATCCTAATGAATAACAAAATCCAAATATCAACGATTCCAATTTTTCCAAAGCACGCTTATTTGATGTGTTTTGAATATTTGATAAGCAATTTGAAAGATTAAACGCACGGAACCTTCCAAGAAATGATCAGATCTTCAATATTGATTCAGAAAAACAATGGCAAAAAACTTCCTCATATGGAATAAGATTCTCGGAATGTAATTTGCAATGCATGTGGCAAATAAAATCCAAACCACAGAAAATAATTGACAGTATATAATTTTGTTATTCGAAACGTTTGTGGTCTAAATATTTTCCTAGATCCTGTAATATTCTACATATCTTGATGAAATTCCTGATAATTAAAATAAATAAGGAGAACAACTCGCTAAGCCGGAACGTAAATGACGAATCACAAATATTGAATCACAATAGAATTTTCATGGTAATTAGGAAGAGAGCTTTAGAGGATAATCTTCGCAAAAAAATTGAAAATAATTACAAATACACAACTCCAAATATGAAACAAAATACACATACACACTAAAATACAATATTGAACATATCGTCGCTGTATATATATTTAATCCTATGTGAAGTTTTAGTACATTCTGAGATAAACAAATAAAACTGTTTATAACATGATTGAAGAGACTAGACTTATAAAAAATATTTTATATAATTACTAGGCAGACTTTCCAGATGAACGGCAATGTTTTTTTTAGTATATCTCCGTTATTTATATGAAAAATTGATTAGTTTATTTCAGAATGTACTAAACGGCACAAAGGATTTATTATATGTATAGCAATGATATAAAATAAGAGAATAAATAAACAATAAAATAATTACAAACACTAAAAATTTAAAAACTTTTAAACAGGATATGTAGTTAGTTGTTGCATGAAAACACCGATTTAAAATTTACACACGACTTCAAATTGTGAAACAAAATATAGATAATCACACCACGAAAATGAGATATTGAGCTTGTGTCAAAATAAATGTGCTATTCCCGAAATTTCGCGACCTTCACAATTTCCCACTTACGTGTGTTCATAACTACACAAGCTTTATATTTTATTTAAGTAAGATTATTAAGTGAAAAAAAAACATTTTTGCATTTTACAAAGAATTACAAAAGATTAAAAAAAAAAATCTTTTATTGCCCCGGTTAATCTGCAACCTGGTTTTGTTTAACATATATGTATTACTATTATTTTATATGCATGTAATAGATGTGGCATGTGTAATATGCGAGATGTAAATAAATATATAATATTCCTCTGTATTATGCGTAGGGAAACTTTTAAGGAAACGAGTGAAGTGTCAACTTCCTTTTACATACAAGAATTAGTGATACTTTTGTTCTGAAGACACATTTTTCTAATAGAAAACAAACAGATGAATTTTCATTATGAGAAATTTTAAAATTGAATTTTTTTTTCCTAAAATGTAATACTGGAGATAATTATTATCAAAATTATTAGGTTTATATATATATATATGAGTTTTAAACCCTAGTTTACAAATAATAACATGTGGACAAAGAGTACTCAAAAAATATTAGCATACATTTTCCCAGCTTAGGCCAAAGTTTCAAAACAATACTGAGACACCAACACGTGCATTCAACACATGCTTGTATTCAAATGTAGTTTTGAAGTATGCTGAAAAATAAAAACACAAAAAATGTGTTGTCTAGACCTGATCCGAATATTGATTCCTATTGTTTATTCGATAATAAAATTTGCAATGGTAGTGATTTGAATACTAAGGTTTTTAAATCATGACAGCAAGGTTATTTGATCAAAGTCAGTGCAAAATAATAACTAAATGGGTATTGCCAGTTTTAAAAATTTATTTTACTTATTAAGAACCAGCGAGATGGAGAAATGAAAGATTACTGCCAATAAAGATTATTTACTATCACTCGAATGCATTGACGTGCCTACTATTGATAATGACATAATGCTATATGAATTGATGACACAACGCATTAATATTATACAAACACACGGAGTAAGGAGACGTTTTTGCAGCGGCCTTATATAATGTTGCCAACTAATGTTTTTTAAATAATAACTAAACTTTGACCGACTCCTCTAAAAAAATAAAAATTAAACTGTACAAGCAATGTCTAAAATAACTACTTGACTTTTATGTGTATATGTGTACATCTTTCATCACATATAATTTTATTTAAATAAAAAAATTATTTTAGTAACTATAAACAATTTGGGCATAATTGTTGGCACATTCCTTGGTATAGTTGAATGCCCTGATTTCAAAAATCAAATAAAATTGAATAGGTAAATATTAACCAAAACCCACTCAATTTTATTTCATTTTTTAAACTATTGCTTGCCCAACGTAACTTGGCGTGCGGTGAATTTTGAACTAAAACCTGCCCCGCCCGCATCCTTCGGTAACCCCTCGCCCTGTCATTTAGTTCAATTTTGTATTTGGTCGAGAGCTATGACATCTTGATTACCAATATACATTGAATTATTATGTCCAAAACATCCTAAACAGTCCGGGATGGTGCAAGAACAATTGCCAATGAAATATTAAAATTTTGCGAAGCTGAAAAAGCGAATAATGGGACCGATATTACCATCTAACAGTTCGACAGATAGAACGGCCGCCATTACTGCATGGTTTCTTTAGTGCTGCCCAACCAAATTTCTGTATTTAATAATTTAATAATATGACACCAGTCACCGGACATTCTGTACATTATGTATTGTGTAAATTTACACCCTGACAACTTCTGTTAAGTGACAGGGACGCCCTCCCACGCATGCCAAGTTATAGTGGTACGTCTATAGTTCACTCGAATATACCGGGGAATCTGACCTTGAAAAATTCAGAGTAAAACACTTATTCTAAAATTATATTGTAACTAGCTGTAACCCCTCAAATTTATTTATTTAAAAAAGAAAAGTTTTTATACTATAAAAAAGTTATGAACATTATACGAAGTTACAATGGATAGATGGATGGACAGACAACAAAATTATTATAATTGGGATGTATCAATAATGTAGATAAATTACTAATTCTTATATGATATATCTTCCACATATTTCAAAATCAACAAAAATACAATAGTAAAAAATTCACTTTTTTGATAAATGCACATTTCCGTGTGTTATAACAATATAATCAGAGATGTGAATTATTTGAAATGCAAATACAAAATGAAAAATATTTTTATTTGAAATACTTCTTTTCAAAATGAATTTTCTATTTTATTTAAAATAATAATAAACATATTTTGTATTTGAAAAATGCAAAATACTTATCTTAAATTTTTTATTTCAAACTTTGTACTTTTTACACATTTAATTTCTTCGAAATTTCTAACTTTTTTATGAACGCACCCATCTTAAGTGTTGCCAATATTGAGACCAACTCTCTTATAATAATAATCTCTCTGTGACAATAGTTTAGATTCCTCGAACGGATATCCTACTGTGAAAAAACTTTTCCTTAAATATAAAACTTGTTTACCAATTTCTGCTCCTGTTGAATGACTATTTTTATTTAGTGGAATGATAATGAGACCACATAGATGGAACGCGAAAGTAACTATTTGAACAAATATTAGTGTTAAAATCAGCGATATAAATGACCTGTAAAAACTTAACTAACTTAAAGGTACATATTTTGAAAATACGTACTTTGCATTTTGTATTTAAACAATTTTGTTTAAAACCATTTGGTATTTGCATTTAAAATAGAAAAGTAGCCAAGTATGTGCATTTTGAATTTAAATACTTTTAATAATGTGTGGCAAATCAATTTATGATAGAGTAAAGAATGCAGATATTAGAAAACGAATGTAAAGCTGATCTTAGCATAATTAATAGAATTAAAAAAGGGTCGCTCAGATGGTTTGGGCATATTGAGCGAATGAAGAGGAAAGAATGGTAAGAAAGATATATAATGCAAGTGTTGATGGCGCCAGAAAGAGAGGGCGACCGCAGAAGACGTGGCATGACCAGATTGACCAGATACTGGAAGATGGTTCCGTTAGAAGCCTCAACAACCGGCGAGCTTGCATGCGAAGACGTATGAATGTCGATGAGGCAAGAGTTGTGAAGAAGAGTGTGGCGCTCCATCCTTTCTGCCTACCCCCACGAAAACGGCGTGATGGTAATTAAGTAAGTAGTACTTTTAATTAACTATTTTGCGCATCTCTCAATATAATTAACAGTAATTTTATTTGTTTGGTGTTGTCATTAAACATAGAAATTACATATTTAAGTATATAGATTAAAAATAATACAAAACCCGTGATAATATTGCCAAAAATAGTTTGTGAAAGGTATTATCAATATGTACTTCTAAGAAAAATATGCTACTTGTTATGTAACTAGAATTTACAGATCATTGCACTCAAAGAGTGAGTTGTTAAGCACAAAAAATAGATCCCACTTGAATTACTTTCACTTTCCAAGATTTGTTCTAGTGCAAATTCTTAACAGAAAATTGTCATTTAATCAAATACAAGATAAGAAAAAATAATCAAGCCTGCAATTATTCAGCCATATATACGCAGATAAGAAATTCATTATGACAAGAAAAAATGAGAAAACCAATTTCAAATTATTCAATTGATTTATAAATTATGCTATTTACTGTTTCTCATCGAAATGTTGATAGAAAATGGTAACATTCTTTTTTTTATCGTTTCCATGAAAAGACTGGGAATTTACATGAAACTGAAAACCATGCAAGAAATATTAATATACGTTTTACATAAATATAGTTTTATTTTTGGATATGCAGGGGTTTAGTAATAAATGTTCTTGTCATAAAATTTCATGCCAGAAATAAGGCCTTTTAAAGAAAATATAAATATGAATGTAATTTATGTAAAATTACAGAAAATTGATATTAAAATGTGTGTTTTCCTTCGTCGGCATATTACGAAGTGAGAGAGAAAATTGACATTTTATTCAAATATTTTTATGAATAATAACCTGTTTTGTCTAATAATCTCCGTTCAAGGAACATTTACACACCTAGACAATTACAGAACTTAACCACATATCAGAAGATTATATGATTTCAAAAAGAGACGAGTTTTATTAAACAAATAAATTGAACCAACTCTTACAAATATGATTAAATTATTACGGTGGGCGATAATGGGTTTAATTCCTTCAAATAGGTATTTTAAAAATCAATTGTTGTAGGAATTTTTTTCCACTGTGTAACCCATAAAACCAAATTTAAAATTTACAAAAAATTCCTTCTCATTTTATCTTGATGCTATGTAGCCCCATTATGAATTCAGCAAACACTGTATGTCGTCAAATAAAAAACCGTTTACTTTTCATTTAGTGCGTAACCCTCCGTGTACGATGTGGGGTATGAAACACCTCAGCTGTTGTCCAAAAGTCGCGCGAGTTCGTTTTCTCATTAGCTTCAAATGCAACGTTGCCATCCCAATAAGTGCTCTCAATTCAGTCATCACGTCATTGCATAGTCCATCATCAGTTCCATCAGCCCTGATGATGGACCCTGCATTGGGATCCGAAATGTCGGCCAGAGAGGTCACTTATACACGGCATAATATCCCAGATAACTATACACAGATGATGTATTTTTTTTTCAAGAAAGTTGTATTTTGTTTTTTCCTAACAAAAGTCTATTAACGTGTAAAATTACCCATCCATTATTGGTTATTGTTATATATTTTCTATAAATAATTTTCAAATAGGTTTAATTTGATTGTTTTAATAAAATTTATTTTCTGGGTATATCAAACCCAACCTAGCATGGAATGGGAGATTTGGTCACCTCATATACGAAGGGTTAATTTCCTTTCTTGAAAAGACTGTACGAGTAGTCATTTTCTGCTGAGTTATCTACCTATACAGCAGGGGCGTACAGTGGGAACATCGCAGCATGATTTTTACTTAACCAATTATTTGGGAAATAAATCAGAATACAACATATATTTTGTAATATTTCTATCACAATTGTTATCATATTCATATTTTGATACATCATAAAAATCTGCAGCATAAATATTTGATTTCTATTTTTTTTCCAAAATATACGATTACAAAAAAGTAATGCTTCAATGTTACCACTGCACGCGCCTGCTATACAGCATATAGAGGTGTCTCATAGCTAGTAGCAAAAAAATTACAGGTGGATTCCTGCCTTGATATTGAGTTGAAAATTTTCAAGCAACCATGTTATGAAGATATGCCACGTCAAAATTTGCAATTTTTAAAAATATTTCTGGATTATTTTTTGCAAATAGTTTAACTCTTAAAAGACTGTGCTAAAAAAAAACTTTGGAGACGGTGGAGTAACACAGCGTTACCTGATTAAAAATCGGCATAGTTTTTAATATGTGATAAAACATACATATATACAATACAGATAAGACTTTTTAAAGGTCCCTTTATATAATTATGTAAGGTAAATATACATATTTGCATTATTTTAGTAAATTATTATAAAATCATGGCAAATCGAATTTGCGTGTGCTTCCGCCGACGTTTCAATAGCAACTGAATACAACGACGCGGTCGCCTGCTCGCTTCAGTCGCATGGACTCCGTCTTTGTCTAGCACGTGTTACCCGACTCGATCGTACTCTTTCTATATTGTTTTTTCTTTCGCCGAAACCCAAGCAACCGCCATCTCTGTCCTGCATGAAATGTATGGTATTGTCGTGCTCTTTCTTGCTCAATTTAACTGCGATGCACAATATACTGCTCTCTCTTACACACTGGCCGAAAATACGAGAGGAATAAATATTTTTTAATTAAAAAATCCGTACATTCCTAACAGTTTAATTTAGTAATTTTGGTGTGAAAATGTCTATTCGATGATTACAAAAAATATGACGTTTTAGTTTTCGTAAATAAGGTAGATATTTCATATTTTGTATGACAGGTAGACCTACGTTACATCACCGACACACAGGAGTTAACTATCATTACAGTATCAATAGTTATGAAGATATACAATGTCCAAATTTGCACTTTTTTCAATATTTCTGACTTATAAGTTGAACTATCATTACAGTAGCTTATATTGATTATGAAAAATTCATTCACTTCAATACAACTCAAATAAAATGATAAAAACCTTGTAAATTCTATTTTGAATTTTTGCTATTGCAATTTTCGCTTTAATACAAATCGAATAAAATTATAAAAACCTTGCTGAGTTGCCATTAACGGCTAAATCCAAGTTCATGGTCCCATCGCGTATTATATGGTGAAATACTCGTTTTCATTACATATACAATGGGACCATAATCTTGGATTATGCCCCGTTAACATAATTGTTGTTATTCGAGGTATGCCAGTATTGCAAGAAGAAATGAACAGTCAACTTAAACACACATTATAAAATAGCTTAATTTGTAGGTTTTGCAGAGTATTCTCTTTCATTAAAAAATATTATTTGATAAAGATATAGTTAGAAAAATTTAAAGTGAGTGAAATTGTACTGCAATATGCAGTCTGAAGGGAGTTTCTATGCGATCAAAGGGAAGTTTGTTGGTAAAAAAAAACTTCCCTTTGATTGCTCACTTTTCTTTATTTTCACATTGTTCTTCTTGATTCTAGTTCAACTTGTACAAAATGTTGTACAAAGTAAAAACATATTTCGTTTTTTCACTTTGGATCATCTGTCCGGGACTTGGGACTTTCGAAGGCGAAGAATTCATCCCCCGCACACCGATATGCGTATCTCCTCCCACCCCCACTACCATGTTTTGTCAAACTTATATTTATGTTCAATAAAGATAGCTTAGTCAACATAAAAAATATTGACATTCTATATTTAATATTTTTGACACAAAAAAATGGGTGAAAAATCATACATTTTTGGCCCAACAAGGCAGAAACGGCATTTTACCTTCCACGGACTATTATATTACGATTTATTCAAGAAATGATAATATTTTTATTTAATTATATGCCTGGGGGTCCAGCTTTTGTTTTAGCCATCTTTCCAAGTCACACTTCAGTGTCCAGAATTAGAATCAGGATGTCATGATAAGAATTATTCGGAAAAAGATTAAATTATCTGAAGGCCATGAAAACCTAAGCGTGTTATCCATAATACTGTACATTCTGTGTTGATCTCTGTAAACTGTAACTATTAATAGAAAATAAACTTTATCAATATAATAATATAATATAAATGAAATGTTTTCATCAATACAAATATTTATAATGAAACAAATATCTTGTGAGAAATTATTTTAAGTAAATTATTTTAATTAAACCGTGAAACAATTATCATAAGATGTCTGTGCCAAATAGGATTAAGTAACTGTAGTTTTACAAAAATTTATATAACTAAGTACTAGCTCTTAAGAAAATCTTAATTATAATTATAAACAAAATGTCTGGTAGTTCAAATAAACGTGCAGTATAAATGTTTTCATCTAAGAATCATGAAAACTCAATAATTATGGCGATGGGCAAGTGGATTTCCCAGTTCATCACAATTAATTAATAGAAAGTGAGGCGACTAACCTGAATATCGAATACGCGGTAACCCATGTGAACACCTCCCAACTCTTTCCAGTCGTCATTCAGATCCAAAATACGACACAATTGTTTTCTTTCCATGTAAGGTATTTCATATACGTACACGGATTTAAAAGCATTGTTGTTATTACGTTCAGTTGTCATTTTTACTTGATTAGAACGCAAAACAAACAAATGCAATCACTCACGAAACAACTCCCAAGCCGAAATAAAAACAACGAATGACGCGAAACGCAAACGCCAACGAAAGACGAAGAGGTAAAATGACTAGCTGGAATATTAAAGTTGGAAAGTTCGTACTGTTGACGTTCGCAGAAATGTCAAACTTCCCGACGTCATTCAATAGCAACAGTTGGTCATGATAAGACGTCAAAATATTACAGAAAACTCCAACTGCACTTTATTATTATGAAAGTCCGATAGATGGCTTTGATTTTCGATCAAGTAATAAAGCTTTCTGCATTATCGACCTACGAACTTCATTTTAATGTCAAAAAATATCAACAGATCCCAGTTCAAAACATCATTTACTTTTTTTCCTTCAAACGTCAAACTCTGATGCAAAGTATAGAGCTCAAATACAAATATCAACATCTTCGAAATGGCAACGGATAAAAATGATTGTGTGTAAAAGAAATTGTAATGCGTATTAAATGTGAACTACTTTATTTTCAGCTGTCATTTAACTTTAGTGTTTTTATTTTTTCAGCAAGTTCCGAGGCGAGTTTGCTAGTTATCGTTATAGATACAAATCCTTACCAAAATTTTATACAAGATAATCCGAGATTGCTAGTTCATTGTTTGGACTCTGTCATAGCATTTGCGAATTCACATTTGATGCAAAAGGCTCAAAACAAGCTAGCTGTTTTGGGATGCCACCAACACAAGAGGTATGTAATTGATTAATGTATTTTTGTATTAATATTCTCTCGTCATTTAAGGTTATGTTTTATTTCGATTCAATCTATAGACTCATCCTACGATACTGTCTGAACGGTCTGTGCCAACCAAGGAATTACATACTGAATATTTTCTATATTTTTTTTTTATACTCCCAAAAACCTCCATTGATAATTAATAATTTTTAGAAAGATTATATTGTCAAACAGTATGTATCTCTAAATTACATACAATTGAACCTCGGGTTATGAACTTAATTACGTAGTCCAGGTTGTTCGTAAACCAAAAGAATCCATTTAAAATTGATTAATTTGTTTCAAATGCCCCCAATCTAAATCGTCCTTGATTATCTTCTTTACACTTCAAATTCTACACAAAACACAAACAAAGAAAATTTATAGTCTTTTTCCTAAACGGAATCGGAAGTAATAAAACAAAAATAATAGGCTGAATTAAAGGAGTCTTGTAAGGGGGCAAGAACTTCATTGTGATAAAACCTAATTCCTCGGCCAGCTTATCTTGCAAGGCTGGAAGATTAGCAGGAGCTTTGTTCATCACATGAAGGCATTTTAGTGTTTTCTCACATTTGCGGCAAAGGATTCACCAATATCCTTTCATTTCGTTTGTATCCAAACACAGAATACTTGTCACATCAATATTCTTACTATTTTCAGATTAAGCTAAATGCCTGTGTTATGAAAATAACACTAACTTACTTGTGTCCTGGGGCTCGAACTACCGACCATTGGATCACTAGACACTAGACCAACAAACTACTAGTATTTGTATTGTGATATTCTCTGAATATTTTTGGTTTTATTTTATAGCCAATCGGTTGTGAAAATTTCCTTATGAATATTCTTCAAATCTCAAAACAAAGATATGTTTTTTTAGAAATACTGTTTTTAATTTAAAAATTACATTAACACAAAATTTCCATTAGCTATTGTTTTTGATAATAATTCATCCTTAATAGCATAAATTTTTCCATATGTTAAGTGGGGCATAAGTTTTTGGTTAGTTTTGAAATTTAAAATGTCTTCTTAGTTCACTTTATGTCTTCTGATAGTATGTATATTGTATGGGTTTATACAAATTGTTAGTATATAGGTCTAAATCCAAGATAATGGTCCCATTGCATATGCAGCAAAAATGATTATTTCACTATATTATTGAATGTGCTAATAACAAAGTGAAAAATAATTTACGTTTAAAAAGTAAGTATTAAATAAGATATTACACTTTAAAGTTTCGAAAAATGCACTACATATTTTGACATTTCATAGGCAATATATGAGGTTAGGTTAGGTTATTAGGTTTGGTTTGGTTAGGTTATTAGGTTTAGTTAGGTTAGGTTATTAGGTGTGGTTTATTTAATTTAGATTTCGATTATTTTAGTTAGATTAAATTAACAGGACATTAAATTATATAGTGAAATACTTATTTTCATTGTATGAACCACGGGACCATATTCTTGGATTATTCCGTATATAGTCCTTTGCTTATTTTATCCATTCAGTTAAGGTGTACAAGATGAAGCTTTTGTTCAAAAATTAATGGTTTAAATTTTTTTTCATTACCTCGTTCAACTTTCAGCATCGCACGGGTACGACTGTTTATTATGAAAAATACTTTTTTATTTATTTTCAATTTGTTTTTATGTTTCAGCGAATATCTTTTTCCAAGTCCGGGAAAACCTCTGGACGTGCGGCAAGTTGATGGGCAGTACGAAATGTTCACACTTGTGGAGAAAACAGTCAAACAAAGGTCAGATTATTACTTATTATGTATTTTTAATTTTTTCTGACGTTATTGTTCTGAAAAATATTGAAATACAATATCTTTAGTGCTATTGTTTCCATGGTTTTATTCGATAAACATGCGCGTACATTTCTGGCAGTAAATTTCATTACTGATTTTCATAATTAATGAATAAGTAATTATTGTGCAAGTAATTATTGAAGTCTGTATATTGAGGAACCAGAAACTGCAACTTCTTAGAGCTTGCCCAACATAACTTGGCGTGCGGCAGGATTGGAATTAAAACCCGCCCCGCCCGCATCCTTCGGCAACCCCTCGCCCTGTACTTCAGTACAATTTTGTATTTGCTCGGGAGCTGTGACATCTTGATTACCAACATACACTGAATGATTATGTCCAAAACAGTCCGGGGTGGTGCAAGAACAATTGACAATGAAGTATTAAAGTTTTGCGAAGCTGAAAAAGCAAATAATGGACCGATATTACCGTCTCATAGTTTGACAGATAGAGCGGCCGTCGCGGAGCGTGCTGTTACCCAACCAAATTTATATTAACACTGGTCACCGGACATTCAGTACATTATGTATTGTGTAATAAATTTACAACATGGCAACTTCTGTTTCGTGACAGTAGTGACCTCCCTCGCACGCCTAGTTATCATGGTGGCACTCTAGCGATTATTGTTGATTTTTACTTTTGAATATAACCATCACAAAAAAGTGTCTAAAAAAAAATTTATTTTTGAATGTAACCATCACAAAAAAGTGTCTAAAAAAACTAACCCATAAAAATCAAGTTTTTATTATACTCCCTTTCTAATTTGTATTGTTTCCGATTTGATATTCTATCAACATATTCCTCTTACTTTAAGTTCATGTGGAAAATCTATTCCATGTATGTATATTATTATCCTTAAAACTTATAGAATATTGAAAACGTAATAATTGGTATAGGGGGGCACGGCATCGGCGAAACCGTCTGATCGGACCCATGGCTCGAGTCAGACTAGTTGAAACAGGTTTCGCGCCTTCTCCACACGTCGGGCTCCTTTCTCATTTGTATGGTTTCCAATTTGAAAAAACTGTTAAAATTTCGAAAAATCCAAAATTATACTATAATTAAATTTTTTTAAATGAAAATTTGTTAGATCATTTTTATCGTCACCACGAGTCTGTCTGCAAAGTTTCAGCTTAATTGGATCACGGGAAAAGGGTTAAAAATTGATCCAAAGTTTTTTCAGCAGACAAGCAGATGCTACGAGTTAAAAGAAAGGGAGTAAAAACAGCGATTGTGTGTGAAATTGCGTGGCAGACAGCGTACATTCCACGTTACGTATGTAATATGTATATTACTTTATCGTAGATAACAAAATATTATATAAATGCAAACATTTTGTGATGTACATATATTGGAATATATGATTCAAATTATTTGAATTTTTTTTTAGGTTTTCATGTCTGTCCAGAATTTAATGGTCAGATTTTCTGAGATATTCTACTGTATGTATACGACCTTTCTGGCCGACATTCCTTGCATCGGGCCTGGCGATGGACCCGTTAATGGTATCCAAAATGTCAGTTAGAAACGTCGTGTGCACATGGCAGAATATCCCATAAGACGAATGAGTTATTTTGTTACATATTAGTATTGTTGCCTCATTGAAAACATTTTTAATTAGCGTATGATTTCAGATTAGGAGAGCTTGTGAAAATGTATGAAGACAAATCCGACACTACTCCGGGGGAGTCTCTTCTGGCTGGAACCATAGCCATGGCCCTCTGTTACATAGCCAGGGTATTTACTTGCATAATTTAAATGTATGACCATGATACCAAATAAATTATTTATGTTGAATGGGTGAGAGTGTATTGTTTTTAATGTTACTATTTGTTTCCTGTATTATTGAGTGATTTTAGCATAATTACAGGTTCTTGTACCCTTTTTATAACGAGACTTGTATAGAGTACATGTACGTCACATAAATATTCTTAGGCCTCGGGTACAATACAAGCAGCGGGCGGCAGAGCATCAATGCGCCAGAGTAGAGAGGGGTGCCTAATATAACTATGTATACAGGGTTATTTGGAAAACAATAATAACCTCGCAATAGAGATATGCGACATCAAAGTTTGCATTTTTTTAAATATTTCTGACTTATTTTTCATAAAATGTTGGACTATCATTACAATATCGAATATTAAAAATTCATTCCCTTTAATACAAGTCAAATAAAATAATAAAAAGCTTCGAATTCCATTTGGAATACATTCCAATTGGAAATTTTTCAGTGTTTTTATCATTTTATTTAACTTGTATTGAAACAAATAAATTTTTCGTAATCAATATAAGTTACCGTAATGATAGTCCAACGTTTTGCAAAAAATAAGTCAGAAATATTGAAAAAAAATGCAAACTTTGATGTCGCATATCTCCATAATAGGTCTTAGGTCATAATATTGATATTAGGTCATAATAACTTGAACGTTTTCGACTCATAATCAAGGCAGGAATATAGTCCTTCGAGGTTATTAGTGTTTTCCAAATAACCCTGTATACTATATAACTAAGCTCACTACTCTTTTACCAATGGCCCCTTTACTACTCTGACACATTGATTCTCCGCCGCTCGTTGCTCGTATCGTACCTGAGGGCTTACCACATAGTTTTCTGGCTGACTTAGCTGCTTCCATATAAAATGACACTCTCGATCTAAGAATTAAGTTTACTCTTTCTTACCATTCCACTAAACAACCTATTCATTTTTTTTACTATTTTCTGCGTATTTAAGTTTGTTTATATCAGCTTTATTCTTTATTACATTCTTTATTTTAATGCATAAAATTTCCATATTTTTTGAAATTCTTCAATTTTAATTGACACCTACTGATTTTCATTTGGAGTTTTGAAATTTAATTTAAAAACATACTATTGTTATACATGTAATGTAAGAAGCATGTGAAAGCGTTATGGTGGATGCGAACTGTTGAACATATTAAGTGTTCAACAATATATCGTCGGGGATAGTGCAAATCCGCATATATCCCGTAGGTAAATAGCGCGTATCTACACTAGACCCAGTTTTACATGAGAAGTTTAAAGCCTTATAACTTTCTTATTTCAATGGCTGCTAGTCTCATTTTTTTCACAGAGAGTATTTTTATTCATGTCTTCTATGTACTGATCGATTGCAACAGGCGTTAAAGTGCATCTCCTAATCAGGATCTTACGTGCATTACCGCAAAATCTCAAATACATTTGTCAGATACGCGGAATTATCTGTGGTGGCCCGAGACACATACACACAGACATGTAATGGGTTACCACAGATGCTGACATTGAGACGGCAGGCCGTCGCCCTCGATACAGAGGTTGAGGCAAAATTGTTGAGCAAGGCAAACAGGCGACGATGTACAAAGGCGACGTATGGCAGGGGGCATGAAGAGCGGATAAACTCACATTGCTGACCAGACTAAATATTGCACACACGAGCTGCCGAGTAAAACGAAGGCATAATATGCCGAGTCCTTTGTCCACAACAACTATAAAAATGGTAGGCTCCAGAGCAGACTATCTCACTTCCCCAGTGAACGGCTCATATAGCGGAAGCCCTTGCCGTCAGACCTTCGAACGTCACGCTTTCACTTGTAACCTTTGTACCTACTGTATTCTTTATAACTTTTACTTTTGCAATTCAATAAATTCTGTAAAACTATCGTGACTTTACATCATCATCACCGCATCAACTCATCCTAAACCGGAGGGCTCATCCACCTCCGCATATCCAATGCTAGTTACGCTTATTTGCACTATCCCCGACGATATGTATATTTATGGTAGTTGTGATGGTTAACATAAATGCATAACTTCCAATGATTGTATTTTGCATCCAGATGAAACGACAGTCCCCTCCTGGACAAGCAATCAACAGCAGAGTCCTGGTCATCACAGGCAGCAGTGACACGGCGGCTCAGTACATTAATTACATGAACGTCTTCTTTACAGCTCAGGTAAGAAGTCATTTACATATTTGCATTACAATATATGTGTTTCATCTCCAAAATATACATCAAACAATTTGACAATGTATTATATTAAAAAATGTCTAAAAAATTTGAGTTGATTTCATATGTATATATTTGTTTTTTTAATTAATTTAAAAAAAGTGTTTTATTTATATTTACGAATAAGTACTCAATACATTATTTAATTTTATCAAGAAAGATTTGAAAAAATAGAATGTGGAAAAATGTAACTAGGCAGTTCTTGTGTTTGTTTGAAAAATCAATAAAGTGAAGGCATAAAAAGGAAAATTATCTGAATAATGGCCTCTTTCAACACAATGTTTCATCGTAGCTACATGTTTCCTACTCTCGTATACAAAATTTTGATAAAAGCTATTTTTGCATAATTTTCCTTTATCACCTAAAATATAAAATAATTGTGTTTCAATCATCTCGAATGAAGTCAGAATCGGTGGTTTTAGTAATTTTTAAATCCGATCTCGCGAAGCGGTATTGTTAATCCGAAGATTGAACATGTATTTCGTCTTGCCCGGGGTTGGACAGAACAATATGTATATTGCTTTCATCAAATTTTCATTTTTTTCATTTCAAAATTTCATCAACTATAATTTGCTCAACTATATGACAGTTTTCACCTTTTGAAACCCACCAGAAATTTTAAGACATGGAATTAATATTTGAATATATTAATGTGTTGCCTAAATAAGAGCCATTGTAGAAACTGATAAATAGCTCCAAATGCTCATGTTTTTTTTTTTTTCAGAAACAGCAAGTCTTGATAGATGTATGTTCTTTGGATAAACACCTCAGTCTTCTGCAGCAGGGCTGCGACATCACCGGAGGTCTCTACCTGAAGGTGCCCACGTTAGAAGGTCTCCTGCAGTACCTACTTGTAGGTTTATAGTTTTTTTCTTTATTCAAACTTATGTATACAATTCTACATGCTAAATTTATGAAATTTACATTTATTTTTTCAATTGATTGAGCAACATTGTAGATTGACATTTTTTAAAGTATTGATTATTTTATTTGTATATATCCAACCACCAACAAGTTTCAGAAATTACCATTCCATCATCAGGGTGTTGTATTACTGTAAAAAAAATTGCATTTTATACAAATAATAATATGTTTAGGGAAACTACTCATAAATGCAAAAGATAAAGATAATATAATTAACAATTCAGATGTTTATAAATTGTCGTGTAAAGATTGTACAGCGTTTTATATTTGAAAAACCGGTCGAAATTTCAATGTAAGAGTTAAAGAACATTTAAGATGTCTGAATAATCATGGTTTTTCTGAATTTTCAAATCATTTATTAGAAAATGATCACAGTTTTGATAAAAATTTAGGACTTTCTATTTTACACATAAATAATTTTGATCTGAAATTGAATCATTTAGAATCATTATAAATTAGTAAAGCATGTAATAGCAAACAAAATATTATTAATAATCAATTAAATTTGACTACTAGCCCAATTAAAAAAATTTTCCAATAATTGCGAGTAATCAAGAACTTCAGTAATAATATTTTTTTTAAATAATTTAGAAAACAAGGAACAAAAGACATTTCATTCGAATTTTTTTTTTGACAGTTTTACAACTCCCTGATGATGGTGTGGTAATTTCTGAAACATGTTGGTGTAAATACTCAAATAAAAGTAGATATATACAAATAAAATAATCAATATTTTTTAATTTACATTTATGTCATTGAATAACATATTTTAATTTGCTAAATTCTGATTGGATGAATGATACACACTTTAAAAGTTTTCAAGTGTGTAACAAAAAAACCGTTATATTTAAAAAAAACCTATAACTTAAAAAACACAATTTTGGGGTGGAGCTGGTAGAATTAAAACAAAAAACCTTGGAATGGAAAGGGTTAAGAACGATATTTAAATAAGGGTAAGTGGGGTGAATAAAATTAAGATCTGAATCCAATTATCGGAAATAGAATTTGCCATCCAAAGCAAAACTACCAATATACGAATAACAGAATTTTGTTGCCGTGTCTGATGTAAAAAAGTGAAGCCTCAGACCCCAACACACTGCACGCGCTTGGTACGTTGTATGTACCACTTACTATTTAATATATTTAAAATGATACTCCTCTCCTACTCACGAGTTGTATTACTCATATGTAGAAGAGATATACTATTGCAAAATACTGTCGCTATTGCTTGCCCAACGTAAAATGGCGTGCAGCGAATTTGGAACTAAAACCCGCCCCACCCGCACCCGGCGGTAACCCCTCGCCCTGTCATTCAGTTCAATTTCGTATTTGCTCGGGAGCTGTGACATCTTGATTACCAATATACACTGAATTATTATGTCCAAAACAGTCCAGGATGGTGCAAGAACAATTGCCAATGAAGTATTAAAGTTTTGCGAAGCTGAAAAAGCAAATAATGGACCAATATTACCGTTTGACAGATTGACAGATAGAGTGGCCGCCATTACTAATTTGTTTATTTAGTGTTGCCTTACCAAATTTCTATTAAAGGCTCTGACACCGGTCACTGGACATTCTGTACATTATGTATTGTGTAATAAATTTACACCCCGGCAACTTCTGTTACGCGACGGACGCCCTCCCTCGCAAGCCAATTTATAGTGGTACGTCTATATCTTTACTGTAAAAAAATATTTATCTATTAAATAAAAAAAAATGAAAAAATTATTTAAATGGTCAACAAAATACTTATACTTATGTATGTAATACATATGTGTAATGCCTAATTCCAAAACCCCCTAAAACGGATTTCAGATAATTTCAATTAATATCTTATGCAATTTGTAGTTTTGTGGATTTTTTGTCAGCTATATGCAGAATATATTGTTTAAAAAATCACTTTAATGCATCGACATCCCATGTTAAAATTCAGGCTTTGTTCCAAAATACATACACGTTTTTCATCCATAAACAAAACTTAAATCCAATAACACATAAAATCGTTTTAGGGGGTTTTGGAATTAGATGCTGCATGTGTCTGGCATCTGTATTGATTCAAAAGAGTAAGGGCACTTTATAAAAGGATAAAACTGTTTTTTTTACCCACTGTTTACTTTTCTTTTTTTTAAGTTTTTTGTTTTTTTTCCTTCTTTTTTGTTGAAGTTTTCTTGAATTAGATCGGCCTTTCTTTCTTGTTCCAGTGGGTCTTTCTTCCTGAAGGACCTGTTAGAAAGAAGCTTGTCCTGCCGCCAGCCGGCAGAGTGGACTATAGAGCGGCTTGCTTTTGTCATAGAGAACTCATTACCATAGGTTTTGTGTGCTCTGTGTGTTTAAGTGGTATGTCATGTCTAGAAATATTATGTGTACCTTTACACCTATCAGAAATAATATATTAAAATATTAATCTCTGTGTTTTACAGTAAAACCTCGTTAATTCAAAATTTTACGTACAAAAAAAAATCGCGGTGCGATTGTAAAATTCGCAATATTTATTGTTGAAAAACGCAATATTTATTGTGTTAATGCAAAAATCGCGACATTTTGACATTTTGGCATATTTGCTGTTCTCACTTGCGAAAAAATCTTTTTTTCCATTTCCGTCTCGTCTGGATGGAATATTCAAAAATGTTTAGTTATATGTACTTGAATTTACGGAACGCATCTTCAATCTTCACACGAGTTTAACTTTTGATTCCGCCTTTTTCCCGGCTCAAACCAACAATACACAGTTACTAGAATTACAATTGTCAGTAAATACATGAAACAATAAGATAAGTCACTAATAACATCTTACAAAGAAAAACACAAACACAGTTATTAGGAAGAAGATCGAACTAAATATAAATTTAAAAATATGAAAAACAATATGATAAAACGTGTATTAGCGCGAACGCTGCAAACTAAACTATCCGCGCATATCAAGGCAGCCAACTGAAGAAAGCATACACAGGATTCCCCAATTTTAGGGATCACGTTTGTTATTTTTATGTTTATTATGCTAATATAAAGATCGCAACATTTTAAAGTACCCAATATTGACATATTTGTTTTTCTCAATTGTGAAAAAACTCAAAATATTTTTTCAGTTTTGTAAAATTTCAAAAAAAATTACGCAAACTAAAATGTATTGATTTGTGGCGCAAAGGGTTAAAAAATATTTCGAATTATCGGGGTTAACTTACTATGAAATTCACAATTTGGGTCTTGCAAATTTAAAAAATTTCATATTATGGCGAATTTCGAATTATCAGGGTTCGAATTAACGGGGTTTTACTGTATTTATTAGTATGTATGTACATATTTATAAATTGTATTGCCAATTTTTATACTATAATTTTTAATACATTAGGACATATTTTTATCATGCAGATCGAAATTAAATGCTAAAGTCATTTGAATAATTAAAATTTTGTATTAATCTTGATATCTCTAACATTCTTTAAACATCTCCACATACATAAATAGGATATCTCCTTAAGTACTTTCAATAAAAATATTTATCAAAAAACAATTTTCTTTTAAGCATATTTGTCTTTCTCATTACATTTCATTTTCATATTTATTTCAGTTTATTTTCTATTCATTGTTAATGAACATGTTTTTCATTCCAGTATTCTGCAAATTCAGTCCGATTTGTACAACATGCCAGTAAGTTCTTTTTTAATACATTTTTTTTTCTACTTCTGTTTTATTTTCTTAATTTATTATATTCAACAGTTTTATGTAGATTGAAGTGTGTTTTCAATCTTACAAACCTTCATCTCCCGATCTTTAAATCATTGTAGTACTGGTGGCACCAAGTCAAATAGTCTCCAATATTATGAAATACAATAAATACATATAAGTTTATCTGATTATCTTAGTATATTACATACTGTGCTATTCTGAAAATAGCAATATCAGGATGTCAGATCTTTATCCCAACACTTAATAGACGAAAATAAAAAATAAACAAAATGTATCACAGGTGAGGCTCGATGTTGCGAATATGTAAACATCTTCAATTTATGTTACATGTCTGACTCGTTGTAATTATGAACTTGTTATCATGACGATTGTTTTTTTTTTTGTTTTTGAGGCGTATCTTCGGACGGTATACGTCGGTATTCGCTGTTCGACGTCTTTAAATAATAAGATATGTGTATTTTCACATATCTCTCTCAAAGTAAAATCCTTTACTTGCGATATCCGATTTCTCCAGTCTGGTTTGACAGCTGCCCTCCGCCGCAAACGTAACCTCACAATTCTCATGTTTGGACTAAAATTACATGAAATTTTAAACTTATAGAAAAAAGATTATCTCATATGCACTTATTAATTTGCCTTCAAACAGGTAATCTCTAATTAGGCAGTCGAAGTGTAATACAATACAAAAAATTAGATATGATTAAAAACTATTATTATTATTATTATTAATTTCTTCCCTTCTAAAATAATTCCCACAGCGCCTTGATGTAAAATTATGGCAAAATTTTCATTGTCGCGTCGGACTATGGAAAAGAGAAATATTGTTAGACTCTATTTATATTAATTTGACGTTTGACAGATAACCGTCATGTACTTCTTTCTCTCTTTTACCACACCACCGACTTATACCTTTGTCTCATTCATTTTTATTTTTGTCTATAAGTGTTGGGATAAAGATCTGACATCCCAATATTGCTATTTTCAGAATAGCACAGATAATGTATGTAAGAATAATGATGAGTTGATAACAATTAATGGTATTCATTCCATTTTACACTTCAGCATTAATTCCATCTAGGAAAAGTTTTAAATATTTTGAATAACATATATCAAATTTACTCAGCTCCTCATTGTTGCTTTTTTGGAACCTAGCTGTCAATTGATTTGTGTTAAAAATTAATTGACTCATGATTTCAATTTAAGAAGTTTTTCATGACTATGAATGATTTTTAACAGTTATTCTCCATGCATTTAAACATTAGGTAGATACTATCAATGTCAATATTAGGTTGATGCATATTCATCTGCCGTTTTAAAAAAATTGTATTGTAACATAAATTGTATGATTATATTGTTCAAATATCGAAGGATGGCTTTTAAAACAACAATACCTGAAGAGCTTGTATGAGAGGATGTACGAAAGTGGATGAAGCTAAAGTGGCGTGCTGGGAAAAAATGTGGCATTGAAATAAAAATAAATAGAAATTCTATCCTCTCTGCTATCCTTCCTAATAAACGGCTTGATGGTTAGATAGATTGTTATTTATTTTCAGGGGCGTACAGTGAGAACATCGAACATGACTTTTTCCTAAGCATATATTTTGAAAATAAATCGAAATATTTGATATATCTTTCCTGTCACAATAATTAACTCATTATTCAGATTTTAATATTTCACTATATTATGCCAAATAAATATTTAATTTGGATTTTTTCCCAAATATATGTTTGCGTATAAGTCGTGCTTCAATGTTCTTACTGCACGCGCCTAGTTATATTGCGTCGGTCTGAAAGCTTATACGGAACTCATCTGATCAATTTCCACACCTTGCCAAGTTTTCTGAGACAATGAACAATCGTGGACTGATTGATGCTGTAGTTCACAGTCAGTGTCCCGGTGATGCAACTTTCATCCTCTTCTGAAACTGCCAGAAGAGCCTGGCCATCAAATTCCGAAGTTGAACCTTTTCCTGACTTGTCATCTAAGCCGGTGTCACCAGCTTTGAAGCGAACAAACAACTCTTGGCATGCCCTTTCTCTAATTGTTCCTTCGCCAAACAGATCCTTGAAATTGCAATATGACATCAATTTTCCACTCTTTCACGAAGTGGTGTAACATAATGTGTCACATATGTGTATGGTTTTCAATGCGCATTTTAATTTTCTAACCTATTAAAGAATTATATATGATAGATGTAATTCAAATATCAGTGAATGTCGCAGAGTATAACTATGCATCAACTTAATCCTTTTCAGTATTCTCGGCGAAGCACCCTTTTTAATTTATATAACATTTAAAAATATAATGTTTTATTATGATTTTTTTTTGTTTCTTGCAGCACGGTGTTCAAAATGGGTGGTGCCCTTCCTATTAAACCAAAAAAGAAGAAACTGAAGACATAATTTTTAACTTGGTTTGTACATATTGTCAAGTATTGTATTGCTAGATAAAAGAGAATAGTTGTTTCAACGTACGCAATAAAAACTTGCAGTGTGGAGTGCATTGTGATCACTGCACAAAGGTTCCTGTCAATGTGCAACTTCCACATAAATTCCAGAGAACTCAGAAATCGAGCCCTGTTTGTAACACTGAGAACCAAATATAATTCAAAATGTGGAAAAATATGCTTTAAAATGAAATTCTGACCAAATCTTTACATTTTGGTGTAATAAAAACCATGTTTTATACAAGCATTTTTATTAAATATTTTCTTGCTACATTTTTTTGACCTGATCTAACCTGAAAAGAGTTGTTAAAATACAAATGCATACATATTTAGAACCTTCAGCAATTATTGTTCCGTCTTTACACATTGAACTTTTCCCTGGAGTGAAAGTAAAGACTCTTCATATGAATAATTTAAAAATAAATTTAATATCTTTATTAAGTATACTAAAATTCCTTAATTGTATCTTTCTTCATTACAGCAATACAATTGTTTTGCTTAGGAAATGACATAATTTGCAAAAAAATCTTAACCCTAGAATCCTACACTGTTTTGCCCAACCGATTTTCCTACAAGGGGTGCCTGAGCATCCCAGACTTTGGGAGTTGTTATTTTTTTAATGAAACAATTTTAAAAGTATATTTCTTTATTAGACGTAGAACTGTAAACTTAAGATCAAAAATCAAAATAAATCTACTTATTATTAATTAGTTGTAGCACTTTTGGAATATTTTTATTTGAAGTTCCAAACAAATCGGAGTTTTGCTCTTCCGGTCCTTACTCCTGGGACAGAATCCACAACACCCCTGGATGTGATGATGAGGAATCAAGCTTTCATTTGGCATAGGTTTTTTAAGGATATCACAAATAATTTCTCTTATATCCCTCCTCAAATTTGGCTTTTGCAGGCGTTCTTCCAAATAATGACTCACGAGTTAGTGTCCCATTTTTTTTTTAAAGTTGTTCTTAAATTTATTTCTGATTTATTTGTTGTCTTTGAACATTTGTAGAGAATCCAAAAGTTAATGCCAATACCATTCAAAAGTCCATAAAAATGCATATCGGCCACCATCGCGATTTTCTTTGGACGGAGTATTTTTTAGCCATTGCATCAAAAAAGGTCGACGCCACTTTTGGTTTTATTATAATAATTAATTATTTCCTGGAGCTCTACTTCATTATTTTTGTCAGGAGAATCCCGAAGAGTTGACAACATAATGATGACCTTCTTCTTGGTTGATTTTAGCAGACAATAGGATAAGAGAGTTAGATCCATCATGCGCAAACATAGCAGAGTTTTTTTCTCGGTCTCATAGCTTTAAAAATAAGACCGGTATTTCATTTTTATTTTTGCGTGTTGTACCTACCATCGTCAAGTCTTTTGCAAGTAAATTCATCGCTAAAAGAATTCTGGTGAACCAGTTATCCATGGATATTATTCGTTGGAACTAAGTTGCCCATTACATGAAGAAGGGTGACTAAAAGAAGTACATATAACTAAAACTAAAATTTATCTCTAAAATTTTAAATTTAAGGTTATTGCAATAATAAGTAATAATAATATAATCAATATTATTAAATATCACATAAATAAAGTTGAAAAACTTGTACAATAATTTAATTTATATTACACAAATTCTTAAGATTTTCCTACACCGGGGTGCCTGAGCACCCCGCAACATATGTACATAAGTCTACAAAAATCGGCAGTCGCCAAGGTACTGACCAATCCAGAGTACTCGGCCGCAAAGTAAAATATGCGGACGTATAAACTTAAACCTACAAAACAAACGACAAAATAACAAATTGAAAATGCTGTGGGGTGCTCCAGCACCCCAAGTAGGATTCCAGGGTTAAAAATGTACATAATAATATACTATATACTTACTAAATGTGTTACATTCATTTTTTCAACATTTTCACAACATATTTGACCAGACAATTTGCAATCTTATATCATATAACATAAACACTAATTTAATAGTTTATCATAGTGTTGACATGTTTAAATGTTTAATTAAATAGAGTTGTTGAGAATTTTGTTGGCAAATTTAATCTTTTCTTTCTTACTTTGCCTATTACACTACTTTTATTCTGAATCATAGCAGACTGGACCTTTTCGTCTAAAAAAAATAATTTAATAACTAAGCAAACCAATTGTAGAATTATGCACAGCCATTAGAAAGTATATTTTCTAACTGTACATATTAAAAACAATATATAAAAAAATATATATGTATTTACTATTTTAAATTCAAAACATTCTATTCTTTTGATGTTAAATTACATATTGACAGATATTCAACATGTGAATTCTACAATTCCTTTTGTTTATTATTCAAATTACTTTAGTGATGCTGAAAAACTGACACAGAGCATTAGATGTCGATTGTCCGACATACTAAACCAGAAATTTAAATCTCTTTTAATATAGTTCATGAACTAGAACAAAGAGCCGAAAAATGTCAGTCTTTCAATGCGTTTTGATAAATATACATTGATGTTTTATTATTTAAAAACTCAACCAAAATTATTTATTAGAATAGTCTCACGTAAGATTCAATTAAAATCACGGCATGCTTTAAAAATCCCTGACTGATTCTTTTCTGCTTGTCAATAAATAGCTCTGAAATAAAAATAATCTCCTTGAGTTGGTAATATTCTTTAAAAACTATAACATAACAATACTTAAACAACTCAAAAGTATGCATTTCACTTAATTAATTCAATTTTGCATTACTTACATATTTATTTTTTTATTTTGTGGACAACTTCCAGTGTTACACGATTAATTTATGAATAACTTAATAAAATAAACAAACAAGGGTCGCCCCACCAAATTACACAGTCTTAACATTTTTATATTATTATTTTATAATATTTAGTTTTAGGCATAAAGTCAATTAAAAAAAAATTCTAGTCATGATTTTTTTAGCTTTCAAATCCTGCAATTATAATGTTCCTTGATTTTTCATGGGTGTACAGCTAGTGTGATATTGTTTATTTTGAAAATTAATATACTTATATATATATGGTCCTAATATACGGCTATCCATATCCATCAAATTTGGATCCTAATGGAAAGAGTGAGAGCAAGGAGCCAGTGAATTTTCTGAAATGGGAAATGAATTTCCTAAGGTAGCAGAAGTCACACTGATTGATAGAGTAAGAAGTGTCGATATAAGACACACTCGGCATGGAGTCCCTACCCCTATGAGGTGGTGTTAAGAATGCCAGAGGAATGAGTACCAAGAAGAATTCTCTTGGCAAACCCGGAAGGAAGGCTTCGGCGGGTTGCCCCAGGTTAAGGAGGTTAAGGAGGAGCAACAAAAGAAAGTATACAAAGACAAAATGGGAGTGGACTGTTTAACACTTACTAAAGCAGCGTAAGATAGGGGAATTTAGAAGCACCTGGTTGAGTCTTTGGGCTCTACTAGGACAAGGAATGAAGATGATGATGAAAATTTATATAACTATTATTGGGTCGCAAGTAAGATATTTGTGCTAAGAATTCATTGAGACCCGTTAATTTGTAAACCACTCATTTCTAACGTGCCATATCATAATATCATGTCTTGTAAAATAACTATCATAATAACATAAAAATTCAAGGGTTCAACGTACATTTCTTTATATGTAATTAATTTTTCTTTTTCTTTTGCCGAAAACACTTATATGAAATAAATTATGTGATGAAGTGATCAAGTCACGTGCACTATTATGTGGGGTACAAAAACAAAGGCAGCAATATCCAAAAAAAATTAATACAGTCATCGAGGATCGCTAATTTATAATGTACTGAATTCGGGGTTTTATAGTAAACCTACACTTTAAAAGTAATTTATACTGCAATTTATGCTTTTAAAGCGTACTATAACATTTAAATCATTAAGTGTTGACTATATTCGAAAAAAATTGAAACTTGGCCGAAAGATTCCTGCCTGTGTTATGAGTCTAAAATGTTGAAGCAACCATGACCTAATACCAATAGTTAAGGAGATATGCGACATCAAAGTTTGCATTTTTTTTTCCAATATTTCAGACTTATTTTTGTAAAATGCTTTTACTATCATTACAGTAACTTATATATAATATGAAAAATTCATTCCCTTTTATTCAATTCAAATAAAATTATAAAAACCTTTCAATTCCAATTGGAATTTTTTCAGGGTTTTTATTATTTTATTTAACTTTTATTTGAATGAATTTTTCGAAGCCGATATAAGTTACTGTAATGATACTTCAACGTTTTGTAAAAAATAAGTCAGAAATTGAAAAAAAACGCAAATTTTGATATTGCATAACTCCATAACTATTCATACTAGATCATGGTTGCTTGAACATTTTAGACTCATAACATAGACATGAATTTACCGGCCAAGTTTCTGCTGCTAGCCCATCTACGCCCTGTAAAATGAGATATGGCAATGTCAATGCAAAATGTTTATGATGCGGTTTGCTACAGCTTTATCAGGTTCCAGCAAATGGTCATCGGTTGTCGAAGGCCGAGGGGATGTTTGAGGACTAAGACATTTCTACTCAAACAATATGTTCAAGACAAGAAACATTTTTGAGAACAAAAGTTCCACTGTACATAAATTTTGTAATTTATTAATAAATAATTTAATTATAACCACTATTGAATAAAAGCTTTAAATTCAACTTGTCACATTTCTCTGCAGTCCTTAATATTTAAATCTAGTACTTACACAGTAAGATAAAAACATTAAAAATTTGTTTCTTTCAAAGCACTATCAAATACATTTTCTATTTCCACGTCCAAGTCTGTCTTTTCATTTGAGTTTGCTATGTCCCCTGCACCATTTTGTTCTTTTCTTTTCATGTCTTTCTCATTAAAATTAGGGTTATCGCCGCTTTGACTTAACACTTTTGTGGATGCTTTCTGAGATAGCTGATGATCCGTCGTCTTCGATGGTTTTATAACACCATTCGCATTAAACGTCTGCTGGCTTTGTGAATACGACTTCCCGTGCACATGGTATTCAATATTTGTTCTCTCCACTTTAGCCTGAAATTTAGTCATAATTATAATTAGTTATTAAAATCATATAAATTCAATATTGACAGAAGTCTTATCAAATATTATCACCTCCGTTATCAGGAGGAAACAAAAGTCACATTAGATAATAAATAAATATATTCATTAATAAATTTACTGTAGCATTACGTATTAGTTTTTTACAAATTGATTGAGCATGTTAACAATGGACTCATCAACCGCCAATTCGCAGCAGACCTATTTATGATGCAAGCAAAGCCTTCAATGGTGTATGGCATAATGACCTACTTTAAAAAATTGACCTCCACGAAATTGATGATACTATGACTCTGCTCCTAGCCAGTTTCCTCCATGATCATTACTTCTGAGTCGATCCCCCCTGTCACTTAAACTATTAACATCTCATCCAGTTATATCCCACCGCTAATCGGCCGCATCAGTCACCTCCTACAACCTTGTAATATGCCATGTCCAAAAGCAAGCTTCCAAATGCAGCCACGCTCTACACAAGTGAAATCCCGCTCGTTACAAGCATCATAATATTCGGCCAAAACGTCCACTGGACCAAGAAAATCGAATACCTAGGTATCACCCAAAACTCACATTCAAAACATCAAGAATCTGCGACTCGTTCATTTTCTCCCACTAATGAGTCGGAATATCAAACTGACCATCAACAGCAAGCTCCTCTTATACAAGGCCGTAATCCAACCAATAGTTACATATGGAAACATACCGTTCACAGTCACATGAGAAAACTTATGGTTCCGCAAGAGCAGGGCAGTCCCGGGTGATTGGATCAGGATTGCACAGTTATATCGGCATACAATAATAATAGGATTCACAAAACAATTGGCCGTGCGTTTTTTTATACAAGCAATGCGTCAAGCAGGTATCCCCATCCATATGTCCAACTATGACGAAAGAGTTCCCTATAGATATAGGAGACCAAAAATGGTCCTCGAAGCCTCTCCCTCAAAGAGTCCCAGTCCTGCATCAATTCCACAGTAACACTTCCCCCCAATACCCCAGTCACACATGAGTCAGTTTTAAATTGTTCGTGTTACAAGATGGAAAAGCCGGAGTCCATGGTACTCTGGTTAAAATGACACAAGAATTCAAAGGTACGTGGATAACCTTATCCCCTTGATTGAAGATTTTGCAACATTACAAGATTGATAATTATTTGTCAAAACTTCTCACGTGACTTGTTTGAATGTTTGTTATCAAACAGTATGATGATAAGCATCTTTGTCTTCTAGATTTTTGGTCACGATAGTTATGATTGATTGTACAGATTTTACGCAAGAATGGAATAATTTTCATCTTTATCAAATGTTACACTAAATTCATTGACAGTAGTGGGATAATCATATTAATTTTTCAGTACAAGGTAGTGCCCAATACAATTTATAAAAGCAAGATTACTTGACATCATCTGTATTGGAAAAAGATCTGACCGATCAAAAGAATAGGCATGATGACAGTATTCAAAAATTAAAGAATAAGTGATTTTAGAGAAGAAAACATTTTGAAAGGATTCTAAAAAATGATCCAGTTTTAATATGCACATTGAGATTAATAAAATTTTCAATAAAATAAAAGTATAAAATTGTGCAATCCGCCATTTTAACTGAAACACGGGTCAAAGCGAATGACGTCACGCTTCAGTACCCATCACCGTGTCTTTGAACCGTTGCCATAGACACAGTGCAATGTTTACTGAGACTTGACGCCACGTAGACGAAATGACAGCTGCCGGCGTTTTGCGCGAAATTAAAAATGTGTAGATGAAAATGCAATTATTTGCGTAAAAACTTAGTTTATTACTTAAATAATGTTATTTTCGGTAATAGACGTGTACCTACAATATAGAATGTTATTTCAAAATCTGTCATCATGCCTATTACAAATTAATCTACCCTCTCTTATGTTGCGACAATGATAAAAATAATGAGATATAGATTTCCTCACTAAGTCCACCACTTACATCCTACATACACTAAAATTCATCGTAATACATTTACAAACAGATACACCATCCAAGCGGGCTGTAAATATGTAATGTATTTTGCAATATGCCAGAAGATACATACAGGTTATTATTAAATTCGAAATATTTTTTTGTCATTGTGTGGCACATATTACTGGTACAAGATTCTATTATTTATTCATTTGTAATCCAAAATGTTTAACACCATTTCAAAAAGGCGTGCAAAATACATGAGACATATACTACGACATGAAAATCTTCTACAAAATATTCTGGAGGGAATGGTCGAGGGAAAGATTGCCAGAGGGCGCCCTCGCTGTGAATACCTAGAGCAGTGTGCCAAGATATGAATTGTGAAGAGCTGAAAAGGGTCGCCGGAGACCGAGCGGAATGGAGAAGAAGATGTGAGGCTTTGCTGCCCACCAATCACCCCTAAGAAGAAGAATCCAAAAATTTTGTCTGTTTGTACTGTATTACATCAATAAATACATAATAAAGTTTACGACACCAGACTGGGAAGGTAACACATTTTATATACACACAGAATGGGCACTTTTCCACAACTATTATAACACATGTGATGTGTTTTGTCAACAAAAGACCGATAAAAGAGAATGACCAACACGAAATGTAGAGTTATGATTGGAGGAGAGTTTACAGATGAATTCATATTGTCCTAGGATCTCAAACAGGAGGATGAATTAGCTTCTATACTTTTCATCTGTCTGAAATATGCTATACGTCAGACATGCCACAGCAACACAAACCCCAACACATATATATTTCTAAAGCAGCCAGATCATTAGATACGCAACTGATTTCAACATAGTACGAAGATCCCTGACAGCGATAAGAGAAGTTCTCGAGCCACTAGAAACGACAGCCAAAGAGATAGAATTGGAAATGAATGAGAGCAAAACAAATGTAGTGATGCAATCCAGAAGTCTTCAGAGCATTCAATTTGGGGACAGATATAGCTTTGAGGTAGATGACAACTTTACATATGTTGGCTCCACCATAACCAAAGAAAATGAGGATCACATGGAAATCAAACGAAGGATCACAACAGGAAATAAGGCATTCTTCTCTCTTCTACATAGTGACATAAGGGTGCGAAGCATAAACAATGACAGCGAAATCTGCGGAGATGCTGGACATATTCGAGAGACATCTTGGCAGACCTAGGCTATGGTGGAAAGACGAGGTCACAGGGGATGCAGATCAAATACTGCGGGTGACAGGCTGAAGGACCGCAGCGGTAGAGAGTGGGAGTTGAAGGCGAGGACTGATGGAGGCCAAGGCTCGATATGAGCTGTAGAGCCATTGAAGAAGATGTGTTTTGCCAGTTTTATTTTTAAATTTAATAAGTATACAATTTGAACTTTGTTTTAACTTTGTAAAGCTAAAGCAATGATTCAGTGAGACCAAACGATAATAAATTAAGAGAATACCTGACAGGCGATTTCAGTGTTAATACTGACCAGAAATAGACATGTGAGAAGAATTCCATAGTAATAGGGAGATACAAACAATGTGAATCAGAATTTCTAGATACGAGTAGAAGATTGTCAAGTGACTAGTGTGAGATTTAGTTGGATTTACAGAACGTGCTCTGATTAAATTTGTGTCCAGTGATGTTGTGTAATAAATAAAACTTAAATTAATCAAATGTTTCATTTGCCTCCCATAGCCACGATCCCGTGACAATATAAATAATTTAAAATATGAAGTTATAAGCTGGAAATTGATAAAAACAACAGAAATTGTATGGAAGAGGTATTTATTTTGAAAAATATTCTCGATAGAAATAGATTAAAAATTACAATACAAATAAAAATAAGTAAGTATGAAAAATTTTACTTTTCTAATACTTAAACATTCTCTCAGTGCAAACCGAGAAACAAAAAACTGCAATGTGACTCATTGACTATTTCTGTTGTTGTGTGCATATACAGATAGCAAATGATTGACAGAGCGTTATGAATCCCTACTGATATTATGATATACGGCCAGAGCAGTCAGTTTGTTTGGTGTGAAAGTTAGTTGTAAATAATAACAGAGTTAATTTTGTTCATACATATAATATGCATACACTACACATAGATATACATATGCGTACATTACACATTTTTCTGATAGATAAATCTATAAAAAAACAATTCACAAATGATTGCTTATACAATTTTATAGATCTTTGGTAGGATCTTTTAGAAGTGTGGTGTTTTCGAATTCCAGGGAGTTTTTCAATAAAATATATAGGTTTTTATTTCATTTTGTTCAGTGAATTCTCTAACATCCCCGGATAATAAAAATCCTATTATTTGTTCATTATTTTTTAATTTCATCCATTTT
Source organism: Agrypnia vestita (assembly GCA_016648135.1). NCBI lineage: Eukaryota > Metazoa > Arthropoda > Insecta > Trichoptera > Phryganeidae > Agrypnia > Agrypnia vestita. Next base: position 100,286 of record JADDOH010007439.1, read on the forward strand.
AAGGATTACATTGATTATATCTCTCATATCTTTTTTGTAGCAATTAAAAATCGTCACACTTTGACAATATTATCAACACATTTCATATCAACAATTTTCTTAAAACAACATTTTCCCATTAACTAGTAACTTTATTATGATCAAAGCTTTTAATTTTAATTTATCTGATTAGTAATAAAGTAAGTAGCCTTGTCTTTGTTAATTCTATGTACTTTCTGCAAAGTGAGTACATTATAACGTTGTGACATCTGGATGCAAAACCGCCACTATGTATATGGATTCCATATGGTCAGATAAATGCTTTCGCATCTATACTCTACATTTATCATTCATTCAAACTCGAATGCATACACAGTGAAGTACCTATATTATAATTGCTAGTTCAGAGTAGAAACACTTGGCGGTGAGTTACTCTATCAAGCGATGTCTCTAAAAGTTATGATTAAAAAATACTTTAAAAAACTTACTTCATCCCCATAGAGATCGTTTCCCAATGACCCTCTCTGTTTGAGATTTTGTTTCATCCTCCCTGACCGAGATACGGATAATTTTCGCCTTGTATCGTACGGAGGAGTGAACTCTCTGTTGTCGTCTTCGCTCATTAACTCTGGTTTGCTCTTGGAGTATTTCTTCTTGTCAGATGACAGCGTGCCGTGCGAAAAGAGATTTTTGAAAAACTTTGCCATTTTGTTCTCTTTTAAAATCAAGATAATAAGTCTTTCTACATCATCCTTACAATTTTATCTGTTTTTATCAGTATTGCAAAATATTCAATTACATCAGTTATCAATACAGATAGATACACCTATGTAAACATTTAAGAGGCACTGACATTGTTACTTGCATATTGATTTTATATATATTTTTAATGAAATTATCTTTTATATTGAATATTATACACTCTTCACTGTTTTAACTATGTGATAAATACATATTCACACAGACGTATCACAGCATCACAATTTATGTAATAATCGATGCACAAGTTGATGAAGAGTAATCTTTATTATTTTAAATACTATAAGTATGCACTACCTCGGCAAAAACACCCATAATAATAAAGAGTTTGATGCAAATTTGTGTGAACAGGTTAGCTTTATCATTTAATACCCTTATCTATAGATAAATTTATATGAGTACTGCACAAATTTATAAGACGATATCTAGGTATAATATTCCATACATCTTATAATATTTGCACACTTCTTTGTATTGCTGTCGACGATAAGATATGTTGGTGTATAACTATTGATTATAAAGGAAAGATTCTAAAAATTATTGTAACGGATTTTTAGATAAGGTGACTTTTTGGACTGATAAGAAATATACACCTAACATAAATAGTTAATTGAAAACAAATATTTGAATGTTGATTATCTATTGTTTGTATACGATATGTATATATAAAGAAATAATATACACCACATTCCTTATATGGGTCACATATCGTTCATAAAAATGTAATCTCTTTTAAAAATATATCACTTTTATAACAGGCTTTGGGATGCATCTTGTAAAATCTGCTAGACACTGCCCTAAGGCTCGTACAAATTTTATGTATCTGCTGATCCCATTTGACGTGTTTATCTATGAGTAGACCAATGTATTTGTGAGTTTTCACATAATCCACACAGACGAGGGCGGTCCCATAAGTACCTAGCCTCACCGCTCGATGGCGCTACTATCGCAAGGGAAATTTACTATCGTGTAGTACATTCTCGTAGACGACTACTGTAAAAATTTCAGTCGAATTGGATTCGTAGTTTTGTTTTGACCGCGTGTGGAAGTGGGCGTGTCCGCGGATTTTAGAAAAATGGAAAAAGAGCAATATCGGTCGGTGATTCGATTCTTGTTTTTGGAAAAGAAATCGCGCAGCGAAATCAAAGAGCGCTTGGATGCTGTGTATGGTGACTCTTCTCCTTCGATGGCGACTGTCAAAAAATGGTTTAATGAGTTTCAACGTGGTCGCACATCGGTTTTTGATGAGCCACGCCCAGGTGTCCCGAAAACGGCTACCACGGAGGATAACACAACAAAAATCCACGATCTCGTATTAGCAGACCGCCAATTGAAGGTGCGCGAGATAGCTAAGACAGTAAGCATCTCAAAAGGCCGCGTGGATCATATCCTGCATGAAATTTTGGGCATGAGAAAACTGTCGGCGCGATGGCTGCCGCGTTCGCTCACTCCGGACAACAAGCGAAACCGTGAGACTACTTCATAGCAGTGTTTGACACTGTTTAAGCGCAATCCGAAGGAGTTTCTACGTCGTTTCGTGACCATCGACGAAACCTGGATCCACTGCTACACACCAGAGACCAAGGAACAGTCGAAACCGTGGACTTCACCCAGTGAATGTGCTCCGAAGAAGGCGAAGACTGTCCTATCGGCCGGAAAGGTGATGGCCACCGTTTTCTGGGATTCACAAGGTGTGATCTACTTCGACTACCTGGAGAAGGGCAAAACGATCACAGTGCTGTACTATTCCGAATTATTGGGCCAATTCGACGCCGAATTGCAGAAAAAACGGCCACATTTGGCGAAAAAAAAAGTGCTCTTCCACCATGACAACGCACCGGCTCACATCTCCGCCCTCGCCACAGCCAAAATGGTCGAATTGGGCTACGAACTGCTGCTCCATCCACCGTATTCTCCAGATTTGGCCCCGTGCGACTTCTTTTTGTTTCCCAACTTGAAACAGTCACTCGCCGAGCAGAAATTTGAGTCAAATGAGGAGGTCATCACCGCCACGGAGGCCTACTTTGCAGACCTCGAGAAAACGTATTTTTCAAACGGGTTAAAGAAATTGGAGCTTCGCTGGATCAAGTGTATCGAGCTAAAAGGAGATTATGTTGAGAAATAAATTGCCACTTTTCAAAAATTTTCGTTTTTCTTTTGTAGGCTTATTATTTTATTGGACCGCCCTCGTATGTATATGATTTTGCTTTAATAAAAAAATATTGATTCTAATCCTATAAAGATTTTTGTCTCAATTTAGCATTTGCAAGCTCACCAATTACTTTAGATATAACCTTATTAGCAGGCCACCAATGTATGCTACATTTTTTTTGAAATAAATATGAAAAATTATTTTTTCGGCTTGACAGTTCCACTTTCTACAATAATGAATTTAAAAAATTAATCCATTGCTGGGAAAAAATTGATGCTCGCTTAAAGTTTTGTAGGGCATCGGCCCATTGCAGTGGTCCAAACATGGAGTATAAAATTATACAGAAATAAACTAAACCCCTTCTTTAAGCGAGCGGATTGGGACGGAGCGGAAATTTTCATTTAAGAAATATTCATAATGCGGTTAAATTTTATTTGTTCTTGCATAATGAAATCTCCTAGTAAAAAAAACATACTATTCACAATAGGCGTAGTTTTTTATTTTTTTTAAATTTTATCCCAAACCGAGTCTCTTCAAATAACAATGACTTTTTGTAATGAAGCACACCTGTTTACTAAAATTTACTTTTAAAGAGTACATGTATAGTTTGACCTTTTCACATTTGTTTCAAAATTTTTCCATAGCAATTTTTTAAACAAGTCAAACATATTGAAACCAGCCATGGAATCGGACCATGTACCAAGAACTTGATATATATTTTTTTCATTTCAGTGCCGATAAAGTGGTATTTATTAGACAAAAAATATTTAATTGCTTGATACGTACACAAACAATACATATAAATATAGGATAAGATATAGCAAGCTTCTCGGCCACTGCCTACCTTACTAAATATATAGAAATGCCTGTTCCGAAGTAGGAAGTTTTTTTTTTATCAATTTAGTCAATATACAATATTATTTATTTTGAAAAAAGTACACGTAGTAAAACTCAAATAAAAAATTTAGTTATTTTGATGGTCGGTGGGTTCCAATCATATTCAAACCAGGCTACATTTTAACTTGTAAAAAAATGCCACCCTATTTATTACATTGATTATCAAATACATATTTTGGTGCCTCCATATTCGTGATGAGAATTATATTTGATTCTTACTCTTACTCTATCTCAGGATAAAGGCTTGCCCTGAGAAGGTCCAGTATATTCAACCAGGGCCTCATGAACAGATGTGATATAGTCTTCGCTCGGTGATGGCCAATCCTAATTATTTTTTAATATAGCTGTGTCTACAACTTTTTGCAAAAGCAATTTGAATTTTTAAACAAAAAGAATTCGCTATAATATATGCAATATTTTTTTGTATGCTGAAAAGTACGGGTACAGGGCTGCAAGAAGTCAATTTGACATTAGAACAATGACGGATGTGCAGAAAATTCCATATTAACTTTTTTGGATCGTTAAAAAGTAAAAAAAATAAGTCATCTAATGGTTTATAAAAAGTGTATTTTTTGTCATTAATTTAACCGTCATTATATGAAGTCAGTATAACGACAGTTCTGATTTGCAATCATAGAACAATGCAGCGTGTGTAAAAGTGTCGTACTGAGCTGACTATATTTGAGGTTTGAAAGGTATCATTTTTAAATAACTAACTCAAGTTTCAAAGGAAAATCTTTTGTAGTTATCAAGCTGTGACATAGCGTCTTTATGTAAATTAAACTTCAAACTTGAGAAAAATCACATGCGTCGTTATTCTACGATTATGACGATTAGTGAAGCGAATATTAGTAATTGGAGAAATGATCAGATAAATATCCAATACATCTTTCATTTTTGCAAAAACTTTATTAAGTCTTTGCTCACTCTTTTTATTTCTAGCTTTTATAAAAACAAGGGTGCAGTGTCTTGTAATTGATGTAATACTGTAGTACTATTGTAATATCAAAAATCCCAAAATGTTAATATCATAGTAAATTAACCCTAGTTAATTCGTAATTCGAAATAATATTCAGCCCCTTGCACCATAAATCAATACATTTTAGTTCACACAATTAAAAAAAAATTAATTGAACAAAATTGAAAAAATATTTTGATTTTTTCACAAGTGAGAATAACAAATATGTCAGGTAGGTACTTTAGTATTAGAAATGTCGCCATCTTTGTATTAGCACAATAAATATTGTATTTCTGATACGATTTTTTGAAATATGCAAAAATAATGACGTTTTTTACAAAATGAATGGCTTTTTCATCAAAGTTTCAACGATTTTTGGCAAATTTCGCAATTTCATCGCGATTTTTTTTTACTTTGAGTTACATATCAGGGTTCTGCATAGTTTGAAATGTTTTTTTTGGTCCCTTTATGTATCCTGTAATTTTGACAATTGAATAATGGGAGCAAAAGTAATTAAATTAATTTAAAAACTGCCATACTGTCAAAAACACCTAGAATATAAAATATTCAATAAAGAATATTGTAATTTGCATGTAAGAGAACATGTATTTTTACAAATAAACATAGTTTTACAAATTGCCAGCTATTGATTGCTCCAATGGCAGACTCTAATTAACAAATTAATAACCGGCAGGATTAGCAGGGTATAATTAGTCTTACTGGCTATGTTGCAACCACTTAAGTCTTTTGTAAACAATATCCTCCTATCTATCCGTATGATCGTTTAATCATTATTTATTGCTGCGATAATATAATGTTCAAATCAGATAAACAAATACCATTACATTACATTTATATATTTTATTTTATATATATTTGTACTATGCATATGTACATTGCAAATTGTTCAACATTAATCTTATAATTAAATAATATAGGGATCAAAATATAGATGCCGTTACGGTCGATAGGTATTCTGGATGATATTTAAAATTCTAAGGGTAGTGTGCGGCAAGCTTACTTACCATCACGCCGTTTTCCGTGGGGATAGGCAGAGAGGATAGAGCGCCATACTCTTCTGTCCTGACATACAACTTTCGCTTCATCTACATTCATACATCTTCGCATGCAAGCTAGACGGTTGTTGAGGCTTCTAACAGGACCATCTTCCAGTATCTGGTTAATCTGGTCATGCCACGTCTTCCATGGTCGCCCTCTCTTTCTGACGCCGTCAACACTTGCATTATATATCTTTCTTACCAGTCTTTAATCATTCATTCGCTCAACATTCCCAAACCACCTGTGCGACCCTATTTTTATTCTATGTATTATGCTACGATCAGCTTTACATTCATTCCTAATATCTTCTTTCTTTACTCTATCATACATGGATTTGCCACACATATGTCTAAGGGATCTCATTTCCACTGCATTCAATCTACTTTCGTTCCTCTTCCGCCAGCTCCAGGCTTTACTTCCATACATTAGTGTCGGTACCAGAACTCCATTATGTACCGCTAGTTTTGCCTCGGTAGACATATTTCTATTAGAAATTATTGCATTCAAAGCACCGTTCACCCTATTCCTGGAAGTCATTCTCCTCTCTATATCTTTCTCAACATTCCCTCTTCTATCGAACATACTTCCTAAGTACACAAACTCATCTACTTGTTCCAAACATTCATTGTCTACTAGTCTTACTTTCACACGTTGTCTTACTTTCCTCCTTCTCGAATACCATCACTTTTGACTTGTTTACATTCATAATAAGGTCACTTTCGTTGCATACATCATACATCCTGCTTACTAGACTTTATAAGTCTTGTTCGCTATTTGCCATTAATACTGCATCATCCGCGTACAGTAAATCTATCTTTTGTTAATTAGCACTTTTCGGCCTAATCAATAGGAAGTTGAGTTATACAATTATTTGTTGACAACTGATAAATTCTTCTAACATGCCAGATCTTTATAATTTTAAATTTCATTTAAATTGCTAAGGTTTAAAAAAAAATATTACCACACGGGTCAGTGACAGGTCTCAGTACAACACCATTAGGTTTAATCATCTATAAAATGCTGGGAATTATCATCCACACATAGCAGATTGACAATTAAATACAACATTGAAAATCATATTTATTCCTAACTCTGCAAGGTCGAAAAATGTGTGTAATCACAATAAAAAATATTAAATATTATTTTTGTTATCCTGACGAAGAAGCCATTGGCTTTGAAACATGTTTTCAATAAATAAGTGGTTTTAACAAAGTTAATTTATATCAATTATATCAATTAAAAAATTTTGATTTGTGGGGCTTCTGTTTGCTTTCTTGTAGCCCGCCAAATTTTATGCATATATCATATACGAGATGAATTAACTGTATAGATTCTGAGACAAGTGATGCAATAGAACCAGTATATAACAGGCGCGTGCAGTGGGAACATTGAAGCATGCCTTTTTTGTAAACGTATATTTTGGAAAAAAAAATAGAATTCAAATATTTATGCTACAAATTTTTGAGATACATCAAAACACGAATGCTATGATAAAAATTGTGATAGAAATATTACAAAATATTTATTTATTTATTTAATGTTTATGGAAGACCAACAGCACAAAAAAAAAAAAAGCATAGAAAACATTGATACAATATAGATGGCCAATTACAGGTCTCCACATTTAGAAATATGTCAGTAATGATAAATATTTATGATAATATATGTTGTATTCCAATTTTTTTTCCAAATATATAATTGTTTACGTAAAAGTCATACTGCGATGTTCCCACTGCACGCCCCTGGTTTATAAACAATAAAATACAGTAGCAGTAATTCGAAATTCAAGATAAAAAAAAATTGCTATGCGATTGCGAAATTTGCCAAACATCGTAAAACTCATGAAGCCACTAATTTTGCGATAAATTGCATTCTTGCATATTTTAAGAAATAATTTTTAAAACCCAATATTTATTACGCTAATACAAAGATCGCTACATTTCTATTACTAATGTATCCGATATTAACATAGTTGTTGTTCTCACTTGCGAAAAAATCAAAAAATATTTTTTACAATTTTGTCAAATTCAAAAAATTTCAAATTATGTGAACTCAAATGTGTTGATATATGGCACAAGGGCCCAAAAATTATTTAGAATTACGAATTACCAGGGCTTTTGAATTATTGGGGCTAATTTCCAATGAAAGTAACATTTAACACTTTTGGGTTTAGAAAATTCCGAATTATAGAAAATTTTGAATTATCGAGGTGCTAATTAATAGAGTTTCACTGTACTTATGTATATATCAGGAGCATGCAGTGAGAACATTGAAGCATGACATTTATGTAAACATATATTTTGAAGAAAAGTCGAAGTAAGAGATATATCTTGCAATATCGATATCACTTTATTATCATACATAATATTCCTATCACAATATATCATATTATTCAGATTTTATATTATCACAATATTCTGTCACAATATTTCAATGTTTTTCCACAATATATTTTTACGTAATAGTGATACTTCAACACACTCATGCGCCGACTATATATAACTCCATTAGCATGTCAAATTTTTTGGTGTACTAAAACTTCAATAAGGAGACTTCCCCCACTCGCATATCAACTTTTTAGAATAAATAAAACAACACTGAAGGTTTGGCTATCGGTTTAATATGATTATTGAAAATTTTATGTACAAAATAATTTCAATGTTCAAAACTTTAACGTCCTACAAATATAAAGAACTTCAAATTCTGAAATTCAGAGAAACTGGGGACATAATACACTACTAACATTTTACTGTCAAAATATGAGATCTGCAGGTTTGATTTAATTTTTGAATTTATTTATGCATAACAATGTATGTCGCATAAATAAATGTCCTTCACAATATAATAGAATCAATCGTTTTTAAAAATATCATCACACATTGGGATACCATTTTTAAAAACATGTCTTGTTTAATAACTTGAGCAATTTGCATAATCACAAAATCATGTGAACTCAATTCAATTAGGTACTCAATTAGGTGCAGATGTGTCGCTGTTATAAAGAATGTACTTAATAAATGTGGACACAATATGTCAATGCCGTGTAATGCTCAATAACTTGTTCATTGCTAACAAAACGTGCCAAATGACTGATATAGTTCACGGATTAATTTGAACTAATGAGTAGTGACGAATCGCCTTGTGCTGAGTATAAACGTGCTGCATGTGTTGAAGTTTGATAAAACGGAGAAGGCTGGCCAACACGCTCAGCGTGGTGTTTGTGTAACAATCATTTTGCAGTCAAAGCCTGTCGCGTGGTGTTAGCAATGAACATGAATCAAAATATTGGCTAACGTGTACTAAAGATTATATTTTACTCCAAAAATGATTGAAAGTTGGTTGATTGAAACAACTTGTTCTATGCTCAATTATGACTTTTGTGTTTCAACGCTCCATTGCATTTCTAAATTAAGGCTGTACGATAGAAGTAGCCATCAAAAAGACCATTTAATTAAAATTACTATTCCCCCATTCAAAAATAAATATTAGTCATTTTGTAATATCATAAACATTAAAACAAGCGTAACAATTTTGTGTGCAGCATTTTTTTGGGGTTTGTAAATGGTAGGATATTTAAAACAAGGAACTATTAAAAGAATGGTTAATAAGTGTGCTTTCAAAGAATAAATATAAATGAAAACAATATTAAAAAATTAAATATGGCAATTTTAGCAAACAGTTATATTTATTAGTTATCTAAATAATATATTTTTTTTTTATTCAAATGAATTACGTAGGTGTTTCCGAAATCTCCAAAATTTTAGCATTTTTTATTCATTATGTTTTTAAAAACACTACTAATACTAGGCAAATTGAATTAAAAAATCTACTTATTAATGTTGCTATGATTATTAATATTTTAAGAAAAACTATAACTAATCATATAAATTACTACTCATAAATTTCAAGCGTCAATGTGCAGGTAGTCTTAAATGATAAAACAGGAATATTTTTACTTAAATGTAAATTAAATTATGCACCCACTGCTAAAAGCTCCTCAATGTTACAGTTGAATGATTTTCAATTCTAAGTGGTAATTTTTTATTTCGTATAATCATAAAACTCTTTACTCCCCCCCATTGAATAAATATTGGAAATTTTGTAAATTAAAAAAGGTAAAATAATCTATCCATTGTATTAATTTCGGCCTTTCATAGAATTTTTCAAATGTAGGAAGGAAACTTCAATCAATTTAGTTTTGTACCCAGATAAAATTTTGGTCTAATGTGTTGTGAAATTATTAAAAATGTGTATAAAAATCAAAAATTTTTGAGATAAGAACAAACTTTTGAAAAGTAAAGAAATTTGGGTGATATTAAAATAAAAATCGATATGTTTACATGGCAACATATGAGATCCCCGCCAGCACAAGTTATATTTTCATGTCACAAATCATGTAGGCTTACAAGGGCTGCACGATAAGTAATTGTATTAGGGAAAGAAACAAATGTTTAAAATGTTTATTTTAATTATTTTTCAACTTCTTCCATTCAGCTTGATACTCGGCGATATTCCAACTTTTTTAAGACATATAAAAAATATGATTTGTCAAACTTAGGGTAAAATAGACCTTTTTCTTTTTGGAAAAAATAAATTGTATGAGGCCAAATCTAGAAAATAGGGTGGATGCAGCAATCCTAAATAGATTACTACCCATAAATTACTATACATAGTGGTGTTTTACTGTAGAGATTGTGGACGAGTGCTCTGGCGCTTTGTCATGTTGAAAGAGCAAATTTCTCTTTACCAAATGAGGTACCAAACTTATCGATTCAGCATTGAATCAGCCTAATAAATCGGCTCAGTAATGCCCCATGATTATTCTCTTTTCCAAATAGTAAGTGAAGATCAGAACCCCAAAAAACAGCGGCCATGACCTCATTGACCGAAGGAACTGTTTTCATTTCACCATTTTAAATATTCGCCTCAGAAACTCTTTCAGAATGCTTCAGTGCTTTGAATTTGTTATGAGCGGCACCCACATCGTCGATACCTTTCTCATGGTTCATTCATGTTTGTTTATACCTACACATTCAATTAAGATGTTTACGATGTTAGCAATCTCTCTGATCTTGATTAACTAATCGAAATATTGACTGATAATGCTATTTTTCGATGGTTGCAAAGAAACTGCCCACATTCAACAGCTATCAAAACAAAACTACTTGATAAATATCTGTCTAAAATTTTGACAGGCTTTGTTCAAAACATGGTGTTAAACAATTGAATGCAGATTTTGCTTAGTGACATACGGGTATTTATCACACAACCCTCGTAGTTTCAAATGTGTTAAAATGTTGACATATCTATAGATTATAAGAAAAAATCCAACATAAAGTAAATGAATAAATCATACTTTTAATTTTTTAAATCTGTTCACAAGTGTCAAAATATTTACAAAATGATACTAAAATAATTTTGAACTTTTTAAAGTGATAAACACATAAAAAAATTCTCATATTCTAATATAAAAATAGATTTTAAATACATAGTACAGAACATTTAGTACTTAGAAATATCAAATGACAATAATTGGTTAAATATTAAATACCCAGATTAATTGTATGAATCTTCAAATTTCAGTAAAATGAATCATTCATCTTATTGAACGTCGTACCGAACCAACATTAGATGGACAGCGTTAGACATGATCTACTAAAGGTATATCAGGATTGACCACACTCCCTTCGTATAAATAACTGTCCACTATTTCAAAATATGTATTCAAAACTAATTTGATAAATTACTCTACTTTCACTACCATCAGAGAGAAGAATTTCTTTCAGGTTATTTCGCCATAGGCTTATTTGTATTATAGTCTTTTGATCCAACTATGCTACATAAACATCAGCATGACTTAAAATGAAACACTAGAAATTTATAACCCTTCAAATAACACCAAAGTGGCAACTGAATATGATATAAGCATGTTATCCTTTGCTACAGTCAGTACCGTAAGGATCTGCATTGTTATTATTTGAGCAAACTGTGACAAGTCAATGATGCACATATTCTGAATGAAATTGACACGGTTCTGTCGAAGCGACTTGTCCATTCGCCATGTCAGCCTTGATGACAGATACTGAAATGTGACCCGAGACATTAACTATGCCTACCCTTAGCAAAATAACCCTGAAGAAATTCTATAATCAAATTCAAATACTATGCATGTATTATAAAAATAATGTTGTGTTCTAAATCCTTATCGATCTACAAGTACAAGAACATCGATTTAGAACTATGTTTGAGGATAATACTATACATATGATATTAGGAAGACTGCTATGAAAACTAATTATTGATTGTATGTATTGTTTGTGAAAGACTTTATGTTGGCAAGAAAGTTCAATATATAAAAAATACAATCATAATTATTATTACGCTATACTAAGTATTAGATAAAAAAAATCTAAAGATTGAGAACATCTGGAATACATATTTACAATTTATTATCAAATTCTAAAAAAAAACTCGCATACAAAATGATTTTAGCAGAATACCTACCTGCATCTGGCTGCCTATTTTTTAAAAATCAAAACAAAATTTCTACACTGACCCTAGCTGCATATGAGAGATGTGCATTTCACATAGTGTTGTGCATACATATTTCTTATATCCTTCACGGGAAAAACCTAAATCCATACAGTATAAACATGTTATCAGTAAACAAACCAGAATATAAGTTTTATACTATGTATGTATATTTAAATAATAAGAATAAAATAATAACATCAATTGAAAATGTTGTTATTTGTTATCGTGTTCAACCAATGTCTTTTTATATGCATTTAGATTTGTCCAACTTCGTGTTTTTTTGGTTCCAAAATTGCTCATCATTCAACTTGAAAATTGAAGAGCTTTAACCCATGTACTGCACCAGAAATAGTGAAGCCAGTGTGTTAGTGAATTGAATACAGTGAAGTGGAATCTTCCTGCCTACCTGATCAGTTTGCTTAACCAATTTATATCAACAGAGAGTCGATATGTAAACAAAAATGCAAATCTAGTATGCAGTTTTCAAAAGAAAAAAATATGATTATGGAAAAGAAAAATGTATAAACTGCGGCAAAGATTGTTTCCCTTTGATGCAGCAATTTGACCTTCATTAAAATTGATATCTAAGATAAAATTTGTTTTTGTATTTATCACACCTATCAACTGATTTGAAAAATACTTCCAAGACAATATTATCAACAAGTTCGATATTATAGAGATAACAGAGATATTATACAGACGGAATAAAACACATTCGTAGAGGGATAGGTTAGCGCACTGTGGGAAAATCCTGATGCGTCGAGGTGGATAAAAAATCGTGAACAAAAAAGTGTGAGAACTGCTGGTACGAGCGGTATTCAATGTTTGTACAAATGTAATAAAAATGCGCACGTATCGCACATACACTATTAGTTCAAATTTCATACAGTACATATAGCCTGCCCAACATAACTTGGCATGCAGCAGGATTGGAACAAAAAACCCGCCCCGCCCGCACCCGGCGGCAACCCCTCGCCCTGTACATCAGTACAATTTTGTATTCGCTCGGGAGCTGTGAAACTCGATTACCAATATACACTGAATTATTATGTCCAAAACAACCAAAACAGTCCGGGGCGGTGCAAGAAAAATTGCCAATGAAGTATTAAAGTTTTGCGAAGCTGAAAAAACAAATAATGGACCGATATTACCGTCTTATAGTTTGACAGATAGTGCGACCGCCGCGGAGCACGCTGTTACCCGACCAAATTTGTATTAACACTGGTCACCGGACATTCAGTACATTATGTATTGTGTAATAAATTTACAACCTGGCAACTTCTGTTTCGCGACAGTGGCGACCTCCCTCGCACGCCTAGTTATCGTGGTGGCACTCTACACCTTATCGTACATTGAAATATGGAAAGATTGAATTTTGAACATCCACTTCAGCAGTACTAGAATATTCATTTCAATTATTCAGCTAAAGTCCTCAGTTTGTTTGAAGATTCGAAAAGTCCATCAGATGACGGAGCTGTTGATATTAACAAATTTTAAGCAAGCGGAAGCTGGTTAATTAGATAAAAAACAGAGTTTGCTGAAATACATAAAATTAAATTGTCTGGAGAATCTGCTAATGTGGATAAAGAAGCTGCCTTACGTTTGCGCATATTTTTTCCTATTATAGCGGGCCATACACGCACAGATATACCGACGAACACCAGGCCAGATCTGCCCCTGACCACACGCAATATGTTTAAATTTGGCCATCAGATTTATTTGTCTCCGTTTAAAATGTTTGTCAGCAATGTCTCCTTGAATCAGCAAGAACTTGCTATATGTGGTGATTTTATCTGCTCAAGAAAAAAAGCATCAATATATGTAGCTGTATGATTCTCCTCAAATATTTTACAATCCATAAATGGATCCGTGCATTAAATCTTTATTTGTATATAACTTATTATCTTTAATCTTCCATAAACATGTTACTACTAGACATCCATTTTCCAAATGTCGGTGTATGGTATCATTGGATCGTGCTGTTTCAAAACGAGAAGGAGACATCAACAAATTTAATATTGCATAAACATTGCACTAGCACGTATATTTACGTATTCGTTGCAAGATAGGAACGTTGAGACAAAAGGAAAAGAAAAAGAGACAACCACAGAGAGTGCCGACGTTAAAATACGCGGAAACACCCGGGAGCCACCTTAAGGATTTATAAAGCTCTACAAAACTTGTCCAAAATAACACAGTCACTAAATGACATTTATTTCAAAGGCATGTGTATTCACTGAACCTTGCACAACTGAGGTGATATCTGGTGAACAGATATGTTTCTGCACATACACGTGTAGTTGGTACTCGGGTTTGCCTACCCCGTGTCCGATCTGTTGGTTTTTCGGACAACAGGCAGGCGACGGGGAGACAAATCGGCTAAATCCAAGATTACGGCCATCATAACAGATCTTTTTGAAAGTAAGTATAGTTGAGTGTCCCGATTTTGAAATAAAACAGAATTGACGCTCAAATAAGTATTAAAGAAAATATTACACTTTAAAACGAAAACTAATAAAATATAAACAAGATTTACATGAAGATAATTTTATTTATAGACAAGACCTTTGGGTTTACGTGAATCGTAGACAGTAGAAATATGATAATTACTGAACTTAGGAACTTCTTTTTTTTTTATGCTTCAACAGGCCATGAGGCCCAATTACAGTTCTTTATAATATCATAATACTCCACTATACCGAAGATACTTTCAAAAGGATCTATTATGATGACCACATTCTTGGATAACCATATTCAGACAAATCTGTGCTTTTTCTTATCAAACACAAACAGATTTGCCCGCCAGGTACCTGTGACGGGTAGATCTGTCAGATGTACCCGAGCGTGCACGGCCAGCTAATGACTTTTTATAATATTTCAGTAAATGATTGGAAAGATTTATAATTCAAGATTTTAACACAATAACAAAAGTTAAACTACCCTAATGCAGTAAAACATCGTTAATTCGAAATTCAAGGTACAAAATCTTTTTTTAAATCGCAATACAATTGCGAAATTCGCCAAAAATCGTAAAACTCGTGAAAAAAGTCATTAATCTAGTGAAAAACGTCTGTATTCTTATATATTTCACAAGAAATCATTTTTAATACGCAATATTTATTATGCTAACACGAAGACAGCGACATTTATATTACTAAAGTACCTTTATATGTATTTGTTATTCTCACTTGCGTAAAAATTGAAATATTTTTTCAATTTCGTCAAATTAAAAAAAAAAATCGAATTTTTTAAAATGTATTGATTTATGCCGAACGGGACTAAAAATTGTTTCAAATTATTTAGAAAAATCAAAAATCGCGATGCAATTGCAAAATTCGCCAAAAATCGTAAAATTCACGAAAAAAACAATTAGTTTTATGAAAAACTTCTGCAATTTGCATATTTCAAGAAATCATTTAGAAATTGCAATATTTATTATGCTAATCCAAAGATCGCCACATTTCTATTACTAAAGTATCAAAAATCGACATATTTATTTTCCTCACATGCGAAAAAAAAAGAAATATTTTTTTAAATTTTGTCAAATTTAAAAAAAAATTGAATTATGTGAACTAAAATATATTGATTTATGGCGCAAGGGGCTAAAAATTATTTTGAATTACGAATTACCGGGGTTTTCGGATTATCGGGGTTAATCTACTATGAAATTAGCATTTTGTGACGGGTTTTAAAATTTTCGAATTATGGCAAATTTCGAATTATCGGGGTTCGAATTAATGGGGTTTTACTGTATGTGTATCTCAAGCTCATATGTGTGTAAAAACTGCCAACACCCAAAACCCAAACCTAATTTAATTTTTTCTTGTGGAGTGAAATAGCAAAATTTTCATGTTTGCTCAATAAACATAGGCAAAATGTGGCATATTATAAACATTACTGGAAAAATTAATGTCATTTTGAGTAATAGCATTATATCGAAGCTAATTTGATATATTTTAATATATATATCAGTAAAATGTCTTTCATGGAGTTAATTAGTGAGCCAAATGTTGTGCTATGTATGTATCTACGACTATATCCCACACAAACCCAAATAACTATTATTCAAAATGTTTTAAAGTGTAGTATGCATACTACATGTCTTTTCTCACTAAACAAAAAGTGTATCAAGTAATATCATTTTTAAGGATTATAATTCAAATTACTTGATTTTGTACTTGTATACAAATCCAACATCTGTACACAAATGTCTAGATCAATTCATAATTTAATCAGAATTCATTCAGAAGATGAATTCTGTTAAAAGCGTCATTAGTTTTTCAATAAATAAAAAAAACATAAGAATATAAATAAACTATTTATCTAACTACTGTTAATAAATTTTAATGCGACAGACATTTAAATTATATCATCTGGTTATCAGAATTCGATCTCGAATTCGTATGACACGCAATCACACAAGGCGTTGGTCTGATGCAAAAATAGCTGAATCGGGGTGCAAATTGATGTTGTTACCACTCGTGCGGGCATCCGCGCCGGCTCCGGTCGCAACTCTGGTTTTATTAACATATGTTCGGATATTTTCTTCATTGTAATCTAAAATCTTTCTAGTCGAATATCTGATGTGTAATTTCTGTTTGTGGTATATATTTAAAGCTCCCTTGACTACCACAAATGTGAGGCCACCCAGGATAGTTCTGTGGAAATTGTTCTTGATAGAACTGAAGAGGATTTTGCCTACGATAGTAGATATGGTGGGAAGTATCAGAGCCCCGCACAGTATTCTAGTTGGCGAGGCATATCTCCCATACAGCTGGGTGTTAGTTGTGTTCGGGTCAGCGACAGCGGATCCTTGGTCTGTCGATTGATTGGTATTCCTTTCCCCTTCGATTCTATAAAAATAAAATAAATTAGTTACATTAAGAAGTTTAATTTTTAGGATATGTTGATACAGAAAAACCTCATTAATTCGAAATTCAAGGGATCAAAAAAAAAAACACTTTGAATTATGCGGAACCCCATTATTTTGAAATTCAAGGTACAAAAAAAATTAAATTTAAAAAAAAATATTAACATCTTGGTCCAAATAGAGCATTGACTAGAAAGGTTGGACTCACTCTCCAAACGGCAACAGCAACGTGAGCCCCGGCATCTTCCTGCAGGTGGTTCTGAGAGCGGCCAGCAAAGCGTCCTCCCAGCGGAGAGCCCGCCAGCATACCAACAGAACAGGCACGGCCGGCAGCAACACCATCAGCACCAATGGATCCGCCCCCTCTAACATTTCCAAGCCTTCCTGATGGCCGACCACCTACAAAATATATTCATAAATGAAGAAATAGAAAATAATATTTGTTGGATGGATTTATTTAGTAGAACCCTGACTATCTGAGGGAATGTGGACGGAGCCCAGCCAAGGAGCTCTGATAAAACTAACACTCCAGCTGTAACATACTGATTATTTTTTATGTAATTTAAGATAACATTATTTGAAATAGAAATTCACACAAACTGAAAAAGTCTGTTAATTTTTAATAACACACCAGCTCAAATTGTCAATTTCATAGTTCACAAGCCCTTGCACCATAAATCATTATATTTTCAAGTGACAGTTAAAAATTTTTAATAAATAATATAATACATTCTGATTTCACAAATATTTACACTATCAAAACATTTTACTGTTCACTTGTCCGTCCTATCTTTAATATGCCTCTATGATTTGGTCTCCCTTCTATATAAAACAAATAAGTCACATCGAATCCGTGCAACATAATTTCTTAAGAAAAGTTGCATGGATGATGGGCTTGGATAGAGGAGACGCTCGTACAGTGAAATTGAGTCAATATTAAAAATTTATAACCTCCGAAAATGTAGAGAAAACATTGACTTAATCATCATATTCAAAATATTAAACGGTCACACTGATGTGCCTTCCTTGCTGGGCCAAATAAAATTCAATGTGCCTTCCCGTAGACTCAGAAATAATTAATTGTTGTTCCTTAGCCATCATAGAACTAATTATGGATTCCATGCTCCCATGTCACGGTTACGTCATCTTAAAACTAAAGACATGATCTGGACTTCTTCGGTGTAAGCCTGTCCAGATTCAAACAATCTCTGATTAATCAATGATCTTGTCTCTATCTTGTTAGTTTTCATTTGTCCTTGCTTTTGTTTTAAATTGTTATAACTTTTATTCTGATGTATTTTATGTTGTTTATGTTATGTATGTCCGTTAATTTCAATTCAAATTCAAATTCAATAAATAACAAAGCTATAAAACACATTAAGATTTTTTTGTTTTACATCATGATTTCCTTGAGTGCACGAAAATATTTATTTTATATTTACTATATTTTTTAACAAGATATGATCCTTTTTTCATGAGTGTTGTGATTTTTTTACAATAATACATATTTTTATTGATCGATCAGGATTTCATGTAGCTTATTTGATATTTTTACTGTTGGTCCCTTGAATTTTAGAACAATGAGATTGAACAGTCATTCTTCGCCTCACTGCAGCGATATTCTGAAATTTCCAAATACGTTTGACTCAGATCATGGACTTAATAATCAGGGTTCTACCGTACATATATAAATTGGAGAGTTTATACACGGACATTTCAATACACGTAGTCTGTCAACAGGGTGAAGGAAACCAAAAATAATAATTAAAATACAGAAAGGTAAAGAATGTATTTGAAACATACCAAAAATGTAACGAATATGGGAGAAATTGCCATAAAAATTTGACAATGAAACAAAAAAGCAATCATTTTTATATTTCAGATACATATTATGATTTCAGAAAAATTATTAGGGATTTCTTACACATTAAATATTTAGTCAAATCTGCGACACAACACACAATTAAATCTTAAAAATCATGACATAGCTATGCAAATTTGTCCTGAAGTGTCAAATCTCCCACCTGCATGACAGTGACTGCACCATACGTGATGGCTGTCCAGTACAGCGAGCCCAGCATGACTCCGCCAACAACAAAGGGACACAGCTTGTGTGTAATTTCCTCCAGTGAGTCCAAGGCCGTGACCAAAGGTCCCATGGCGGGGAACACCAGAATGTACTCCGCTTTGCATTGTGGGCACGACACTCGTCGAGAGATGTTTCCCTTCTGCATCTCGTTCACCCAGCGCTGCAAGCATGCTTGGTGTACCTGAAGGCAATATTTCAAAAATGAATATCAACAAGAAATAAACTTTATGTAGTGCGAGTCCTGCAGAAATATCCAAATCGTAAAAAGTACCAAGGAGAAGCCAGTTCGCATTATTTACTCTACCTACCTTCACATTGTTTTCACGAGGATAGAGCGCCACACTCCTCTGTCCTGACACACAAATCTCGCCTCGTCCACATTCATACATCTTTGCATACAAGCTCGACGATTGTTGAGGCTCCTAACAGAACCATCTTCCAGTGTCTGGTTAAGTGCCGTCAAGCTTATTTATTCGCTCAACATGCCCAAACCATCCAAGCAACCCTTTTTTGATTCCACTATTTTTTTATTTACTCTACGTAGATATAATTCACGCTGTTTGTGCGTAACACTTTTTATAATGGCTTGCGAGCATAAGCCATGAGCAAAACAATTTTATCATTACCCTGCACATTGTTACTTGACACCATACGTGTCATGCAGTCTTTTAAATATATGAATCTTGAGGTATGCTTAACCTGAGGTAGACTCAACCTAAGTAGGTACCTACATCCCATAACAATAATTTAATCCAATACCAGAATATAAGTACAATTATTTTGTGTAAAGCATGATTCTGCCACAAAAAAAAACATTTTAAATTTAAAAAAATATAATGGTTTGTCATAACTAAATAGACAAATTTCTTCGAATCGATGTCTCACGATTCAAAAAGTGTGAATATACAAAAAAAAGTCCAAGTTTATGTTTAATCGATTTTCAGCCTAAAACAGTTCCGTATTTAAAAGTTTCGAAACTATACAACTTTGACGACCAAAGAATGAATAAATGTGTTTTTTATTTTGAAAATGAATATCTAACAATTACGTGGTTTTTGCAAAAATATTGACAATAACATGAAATCCTAACATACACCTAAGATCGTAATTTAATAAACAGTTCTTATTTTCAATTCAATAACCAATCATTAGTCTGCTTTTGAATTGCGCATCTTTATTTATTTATTTTTTTTTATTTTGGGAATCTCAACAGTATACAATTTATTATAATAATACATAACGTATTGGGTAATTCGTACACCAATTATAGAGATCCACGGCATAAAATGTTAAGTCAAGCAATAAAGAGAACATATATTAAATAGAGGGATAGGAGTGGGAGTGGAGTGAGGTGTATGGGATTGTGGCTGAGTGGAGTGCGTATGTATTCTGTGCGTGACGTTGTATACAGATATGGGGGTATGTGTAAAGAGTGATGAGAGTTTGGCTGTGGTGTGTGTATGATGATGGTCAGTCTCAGTTAATCCGGTGAAGATATAGAAACTAGTAATATAATATAAGCGGTTTAAATATGATTTTTTTTTTTGATTGGTACTTGATTCAAGATGGTCGACAATACATTATTTATATTACTGGAACACTAATTTCAAGGGAATAAATTAATGACAGTTTAATGGATGCACGCGCATTACGTAGCCCCGCATTCCCGCAACATGCTGCTTCCCGCTACATGTTTCTACTACATACGCAACTTCCGTTACAAGATAAATTTTACCCTGATGCGCGGAAAGAAGATAACTTTAAAAATGAAAACATATTTATTATTCTAAATAAGAGAGACAATTAGACAGGTGCATTTATGTTTGTGAACAAACGAATCAGTAAAATTATTGCAATTGCACATTAATAATATAAAAATATGCAATGATTCAGGCCTGTGAAAAGCAAAACATTTTTGAATACCTACAATATTGGACATGCATAGTGATAATATAACATACCTATGCTATGGTGTATAGTAAAGACGAGTACTTTTTCGATGATAATCATTCTAATTAATCAAATTCGGTGGAATTTCTATCATATCAATATCAAAATTTATGACAAAATGAAGATAAGCCTGTGATATTGAATTTTATTTAAAATTTGTATTTTACGTCTGATGAGATCAATGCAAATGTGTTATTATTAAAAGCACAAATTAAATTCTCTAAATTCAAGAACGTACCCATTTGCTTGTTCCTTTGCAATTGCACGGCTGTACCCAAGAAGCTAATGTGTCGTCAGATTCAGTTCCATAGCACACCCAGCAGCATTTTTGTAAAATACAAACACTTTCCGGTCGAATGTCGTCTCCCGCGATTGAACCATCTGTTTCGGACATTTTAAATCGTTGAAAAACGAAGAATAAAGCACATTAGTGACGACACCTGTCAAAAATATTTAGGTTACTCTAATTTTCGTCGCGCACCAGAAAAACTAATTTTAAAAAAACGGGATGCAGCTAAAACACTCACAAATACAAAAAATATATTATTCACGGCAAATAAAAACGAATGATTCGAGTTTGTATTGTTTGCTCCGCAAATGGACGAGCTGCGTATCCCGGGTGATGTATATTTACAATTTACAAGCCTGTTTCCACTTATAACATTCCAATCTTCGCATTTTTTGGTTCTCACGAAAGAAGAGCACAGCTGCTTGATTTACCGCATGAGTGGAAAGGAAATAAAAAATCTACCCATTGAACGAAAGAATGCAGCGATTTTGTCAAAAGTCTGGAATGAAGTCAGCTGCTGTGGACCGCGGACCGGTGTGAACATAGCTAGCAATCCATGCAGAACACATGTTATAAATATTTACCCCTCAAAATTTGAAATTGCGTCATGAGAGATACTTTCATCATTGCACAATATTAGAGGAAAATTTCTAGATTATTCTGCGCAATTGAAACATACACGGGTTACTTTCAATAGAATGCGTTTTGAGAGTGAAGTTTGGAATTTTTAGTAATAATTCGTGTTGTAGGGAGGATGTAATGTTATTTCATTCACTATTTATATTCCTAAATAATGTGCTGTTGCATTTTTTAAACAATAGTTCTCACACTTCTTATTGACATATTCCCTTATAGTAATAATTAGGGTATGTACGAGCGTGATACATTATTATGATTATGAGTTCAAGTATCATATTGGATAAAACAAATATTTTCAACCCTTATTATACAGAACCTATACCGTGTGACTGGATCCTAGGGTATCGATAAAATTAAAAAAACACAATTTTTTGATAATTTATTTTATGAGAATCAAGAACCTACAACTTTTTATAAGAAATAAATTAATAGACGGAATAAGATAATTTATAACAATAAACAATACACATTAGGTTGACTATGTATATTATTACATTTTATAATATGACTATTCTAAATATTGCTATAGTAGAGTTTGTAAAAAGATCTATCTTTTATCTTCAGATCTTTTTTAATAGATTTACATAAATATAAAACATTGTGATTCAGAAAAGGGCTATAAGGTACCCATTTACAAATAAATAAAGTACTTACAACATAAAGTGATTAAAATATACAACTACATTACATAATGTTAAATTTTCATTAAAATGGTACAATATGTAGGTATTTCACATAATATGACAAGGATGGAAATAAAAAGTCTGGGTGATCAATATTACAATAGGATGATACATTTACATATAATAACTATAATTAATTTGATATTATAGTTGCGTATCCCAAATGTCTGAACATTTTTTTTCTAATAACAATGCCTGAAATAGACATTCTTCATTTTAGAACTATTGAAAGTGAACCCTGTCAAAAGAAAACATTCCATTTCATAGGTTAAAAAATAAGTATCAATAGTTTGTATTTGTTCCATATTCAAACATTACCGTGCGCTTGAAGTGTGTTATTTTCAAAATGATGAATTAAAACACACAATGCAAAATATTACAGAAAACTCTGGATTAAAAAATATGTAGGTATCTGTGTTATAATGAAAATCTGAAATCACAATGTAAAACTCTGATAAAAAATAAAAAAGGTATTGCAAAGAATATATCCAAAAATTAACAAATTTTAAAATAATTCTGCTTTTCATCATCAAAAAATTTATTTACATTTATAATATAATACAATTATGTAAGTTTTTAGATTCTAAAATCTGTGACAAGTAATCGTTTTTTTAAATGATAAATTGTGTCATAATTCTCCTGTGAAATGCAAGTATTGAAGCCAATGTTATTATATAATTTATTGTCAATTTTTACCTTATAATGCTCAATTTGACAATAAATATAATATTTTTCACATACAACCTTTAGAGTACCACAACATTTAAAGTTTGAGGGGACTAGATTTGAGGGCATTACAAGCAAATGCGCCATTTTGCATATGACGAAGTACAGGGCGAGGTAAGAATGTTCTTAGGTTTTCACGGCCACTCAGAATCTTCAGGTTTGTGTTTTCTGGGGTATTATGCCGTGTTATTACGACCTTTCCGGCCGACGTTTCGGATTCATCAGGGCTGATATGTTGTTGTGAGTATTGGTGTTGTGGATCAACAACACATCAGCCCTGATGATGGACCCTGCAATGGGATTCGAAACGTCAGCTGAAAAGATCGTAATAACACGGCATAATACCTCAGAAAACACAAACCTGAAGACAGGGTGAGGTGTTTGAATATGATTATCTGGAAAAGAGTTTCAATTTCACAATTGATAACTGGTTTTGAAAAGTGTGCTTGTGTATTTTAGAAGCATTATCACAAAAACATATTAATTTTATAATCTCCACTCTGGCTTCGAAATCAGTAACAAAAACATATATCTATATTTTGTCTTGTTGGATAGTGGCTCTTTTACCTACTTATAATCCCTTCGTTTAACAATGTATCTTGTCATACAACTATGGATTTATAATCTAACTCTTTTTATGCAAAATTGGGTATTTTGAAATTTGATTCTGTGCAAATCAATCGTAGACCAGTATTTTATTTTTGAGATAAATTTAGAATTACTAATTTTTGGTCTTCGGTTCTATTATTCCAATATATATATATATACATACATATTTCGCAAATTTTAACCTCTCAAATAAAAAATACTAAAATGAGGATTGTTAATATATTTTATTTGTTATTATCACTAACTCAAAAATGATGAAAATTAACATAGCACTCGTAAAATTCTCATCTAAAGTTTTGTTACGCCCGTGGCCAATAGATGAAGGACAATATTTTATTATAGCCAATAATGTTCCCTAATTAAGTCAAT
This sequence comes from Agrypnia vestita, assembly GCA_016648135.1. Classification (NCBI taxonomy): domain Eukaryota; kingdom Metazoa; phylum Arthropoda; class Insecta; order Trichoptera; family Phryganeidae; genus Agrypnia; species Agrypnia vestita. Next base: position 124,848 of record JADDOH010007439.1, read on the forward strand.
CAATTATAGGTAAATAATTTAAAAACTGTAAGATAATAATGAGAAAAGTTTAGTATTTATTTTATTAAATTTAAACAAAATTAAACAAAAGTGTGAAAGTTAAAATTAAAAAAAATCAAAAACTAAAAAGTTAAACAGTCGAACTCCGTTATAACGAGCTTGGGTATAAGGAGATCTCGGCTATAAGGAGCAAAATTGTGAATTGATTTTGATTTGCGCATATTCCCATACAATCATTCTCGACTACAAGGTGCGCGATTCCTGGATATACGGATGTTTGGCTGCTCTTGAAAATAACATCACACAATCAAAAAATTTAGAAAGTGAAATATACCTATCCCGGATATAAGGAGCAAATTTAATCGGTCCCGTCGCGCTTGATATAACCGAGTTCGACTGTATAACTTTGAAGATTGCAAAAATCAACATCAATTTATTAGTTTTGGTCATTCATTACTTTAGTTAAATGTAATAACAACATATGTATTGTATTAACAGCACTATTAAACTTCTCCATTATATTAGTACCTAAACGTCTCTGTTTTAGAATGTACACTTCTCTTTTATCTTGTACAAGTTTTTAGGCAGATGAAAGTGAATTTAAATATGGTACAAGGATATAGGTTTTTCCATTTAAGAAAGACAATCAAATTAGTATGTATAAACCGTGTGTATGATGCACATTGTTTCGTTGTGTTGGTATTTACGGGTATAAACACCAACACAATGAAACAATGAGCGTCATACGCACGCCTTACACGTACCTACTAACTCAATTGTCTTTATTAAATGGAAAGATCTATACAACAGTATACCATAATAAAATATTGACAATGAAATAAATGACATTATCCCTAAATATGTTAAGTATATCATAAATTTTCTTTTGAGAAAAGAGATTTCAAAATCAATCATAGGATATCACATCATACAATTTTTTATTGAAATAGCTTTTAATATTTTAATGAAATTGTGATTTTGTCAAAATATGGGTGTATAATGATTCTCAATGTGATAACTGATTTTATTTTAAATATTCTAAACAATTAATGAATCACATATTTTAAAAGCGTAGAGGACATCACCGATATAACATAGGTAATATTTATAAAATCATATGAATGTATTCTCATGTTTTTCATATTCTTCACTGTGAATAGGAATAATCTATAAAAAGGAAGAGTGAATGAAGAATATGAAAAACTAGTAAAGTTTTATATATATATTTTACAAGATTATTCCATTCTTAAGGAGCTTTTGACAGAAATTGATTGCAAAAATGTTCACATATTAATTAAATAATAAGACATAAATCTCATAACTATGAGAGACAGAGAATAAATTACTTGATTTGAATGACATTATACTAATAGGTACGTACATATTTTCACAGCAACAGAGACATGTTTGTGAAGTCGCTATTGTATATTTAACATAATTAGTTAGCCATTTCAGTTAAATAATTTTCAATACTGATCGGTGATAGCTCAGTAGCTGTTATCTAGTATTTAATAAATACGTTAAGGAAGATTGAATAATTTACTTTGGCAAAATTAATGGAGACTTTATTTAGTACATTTTTAACAGTGCTTTGAAAATTAAATTCAAGTGCAGATTATTCAAATCTTACATTTACATAAACCATAATGTAATATTTGATTGTTCAAAATAACATACTTATGGGAAGAATAATGATTAAATAACTTCTGCACAGAACAATTATTTGTTGAAAATGAATCTACATTAGATTAGGTATTTTGATAAATCAAATAACTCTAAGCATATAGAATTAAACAGAGAATTTATTATGAAATAACATCACTGGAAAAAGTTGTGTTTATATTGTTAAATTATTATCAATTGTATTCTTGGTGGCGTTTCTAAAGCGGTCTGGTTGCATTTGGTCATAAATAACGAGTGTAATATGCATTAAGTAATAATCTTTTGGAAAATGAAGCAAAATGAAAAGTTTATCCATAATATGTATGTATTCGTAACACAAATATGATTGGATACAATCCATCATTTTACAATTTACGATTACAATTTAATGTAAGAAAATATTTACACAAATGTGTTATAAGGCATTTATAAAAAGGAAAACTCTTTGTTTCATTTCCACATTGTATTCATAATTCTATCCGCATAGGCTTGAATCAATGGATATATTTAAAATCCAAAATTTTAGAATTCTGTCTGAAGAAATACATAATTTCAGCTGTATACATATTATATAGGGGAGACTAGGGACACTTGATCCCTGTGGAAGACTAGGTACACGAGATTTACAGAACTTCTGTGAACATTGCATTATTTTTAAATTGCAATATTAGCGATCTATTGTACCAGCTAACTTTCTAAAGTAGAGACATCAGTCAGACTTGACAATTGTGACAGATGGAGGATGGTTTGGTGTTCGTTGCTGAAGACATATTTTTCATTACTTTTTATGTTAGAAGTGGTAAGGTCTCCAATTGGACCTTACCACTTCTTTAGAAGACATTATCTATATTGTTTTCAATTTCGTCCAGAAAAAAAAGGAAGTCAAAATAGTTTTTTAATAAATAATATTTTCTACCTTAAACATAGTTAGGAGACACTTGGTACACATTTTTATGGGAGACTTGATCCCCCGAGATCAAGTGTCCCTTATTGATTTTTTTCTCTTATTTTGAGATCCAGTATGCCTAGAGTATATAAAACGAGAAAAGATGCTCAGGAAAGAAGACTGATCAATAAAAATATCTCGCAGTCAGCTGTAAATGATGTTTCAGACGGTAAAAGTATTTGTGGCACTACTAAGCTTACAAATTAACAGTCATGTTTCTCAAAGGGTATGTCAGGAAAACAAACAATGCTACAGTAAAATTGACTATGCCCCAGACTATGGTCAATCACAACTCAGTCAATCCAAAAAACCAGCCATCGAAAATGAGACAAATAATAAATTAATCTCAAGCAAGATTTTATATAAAAAAGCTAATTGATATAAAATAATAAAAAAGAATTGATTGAGTACCTTTCAAATAAAAATAAGAGATTAAAGTAGATTTAAAATTAAAAGAAGCTTAAACTCGGGACTGATAATTTTAATTTAGATGCAGAATTTATTATGAGTTTTAAGTTGTAAGCAAAAATTACTTAGGAATGTTGAGTGGTTTTGTCACAATGAATAATTGTTTACCCAGGTACTTACTTAAAATGATAGTCGAAAAGTAAAATCAGTTTAATAAACACAATAACAAGTTCAACACATTTAATTGCATCCCTACCTAAGCGTATCATGTGTCCCTAAAATATGGGAGACAATGCTCCCCCCGGATCAAGGGATCAAGTCTCCCATATACATATATGGGACACCATTCCCTTCCTGTACTGTTGGTGGGATAATTACAAAATTTATAAACCAATGTAAATGGTTATACCAAGTATACCCAGTTAAATTCCACATATTTGAGTATAAAGACATTTGAAATATGATATACCTACAATAAGGGAATTAGAGGTAAAAAACAAAAGGGAGGAATCAAGTGTCCCAGTCTCCTATAATCACCTTAATTTTCAGGGTATCAATCCTCATTTAAGACCAAATGCAAACATAGGTGTGTCTTAAGATCAAAAACCGTGTTTGTAGGTTCGCAAGCTTCTTTTTCTACCATTTAATATTACAAACAAATAGGTACTTAACCGTCTTTGATTAAATTTTTAAAAAGCATAATTGTTCTTCTGGTTTGAGTTTTATAGTGTTGCATATGCAATGTTTCTATGACCTTTCTGACAGTCCTTCCAGATTCCATTACTGGGTATTATTATTATAAGATCGTATAAGGGCCCTGATGATGGGATGGGATCCAAAAGGTCGGTCAGAAGGATCATAGAAACACTGCATAATACCCCAGAAAACTCGCCAGAAGATTCTGAATGCCGGTGAAAACCTAAGAAAAATATTATGCACAGTTACATTCGGAAGAAAATCATTTACAAAACCACAATAATATTACATTTACAAATACATAGGGCGGCTACTCTTATTCCTAATATTTTTAATATCAATTAATCTATTTAACATGCACAACCAGTATTTTTTATGACTAAAATTATTTTTAATAATAGGTTGGGAAATATTTGACTAGAGTCCAAGTTTATCTCATTACAGATTACTATTAGATTGTTATTATTTTGAGAAAAAAATATAAAATAAAACTAAATTATTTTCATTTCACAGGAATATTCAACTAATGCTGTCTACAACTGTCTCAATCAAATAAAGGAAATCAAAAATTAAAAGCATAAATTACATATAATATATTTTATAAACAATCCTGAATGGAATAGTACGTATGTAAGTATTTGTTGTAAATTATAGTTGTATTCAAAAATTAAATTGTGGGGAGTTGTAAAATGCAAACAGTTGATGTTAAGTCATTTTGTTACCGCCTAAGGTGATGATGTCCATGAGGAAGAAATGCCTTCCTAAGATGGATAAGCTTCTCGGGGGTATGTATAAAATGAAAGAGATTGACTCTTAATATTAATGTGATCCCACGTGAGGAATACATCATCCAGAAATGAGTTGTCATGTGTAGAGTAGAGTAGAGTCTTGATAGTGGTATGGCCATAAACAAATCAAATCAATGTCAAATTGCATCGTCAATATTAACAGCACGCAGTGTAGCATAACAATCTACGCATAATATAATTTGTTTATGTCATTGATTTAGGATTCCAAGTTGACGATTTCACTCTCACTATTCACCAACACACTCAAATATACATTTAAGATGAAACTCTCTGAAAAGGTGGGAATGATAAAGTGCTGTTACATCTTTCATTTGCTGATGTGTTTGGGGAAACTGCTGGGATTCTTCAACTAACTAGTCTATATACCTATTGATATGATTGAGGAGATGACTGATAACAAAACAGAAAAAAATTATTAGAGTTGGCGAAAAAATTCAATACATCAACGAATGTGTACATCTATTGTAATCAAGTCAATATATCATATCATAATCAACAATATCTTAATGTCGTTATAATATAATATATGGGCGAATACCTGGATACATTTTGGGAATCTCAAGATTTTCTTCAAATTAAGCCACCTTGAGGCATCAAAAAATACATTCAAATTTTTTTTTTTTTGATGTAACTATTGCACTTGTGATTTTTTTCCTATCGTCCATTACGGCGTACATTGGTTGTGTTTCATTAAAAATTATTTTTAAATTTTCAAAATGGAAGACGCCCACGCAAAATGGAAGACACCGCTCCGCGATGTGCCCAGCTTTTGGAGATAATCGTGTCGCCAGGGTTTGAGTGAAATTAAAAAGTTAATTATTTTCTTGTTAAATAATCTAATGTCTTTGATGTTGCCTAATGAAAAAAATTAGATTTTTTATGCAACTAACACCAGATTGAAAATAGTTTTCTGTTTTTTCCTAAAAAATGGAACTTAAAAATTCATAATAAGCAAATGGCGCACTTTATTAAAAAATAAAAAAAATGTGGGCTATATAAATGAAGTTACTAGTGAGATGTAAGCAATAGTTGAACAAAATCAGTTTAACAGGTTTTGAGATATCTTCCCAAGAGTCTGAAAAAGGGAGACAGAGAGGAAAAGTAAAAAAAAGAAATGATTTTTAGAAAATGTCAAGCAATACTTACTAACTTTTCTAAAATGAGGGTGCAAAACTAAGGCAATTACCATAGGCACTCAAGGCGGCCCAGAGAGTCAACAGAAGGAGATTATATGTAAGGCGTTATTTATACGAATATGTATTTGGTTTCTTACAATAATTGAAATTTACAGCATTTCTCACTCATACTTTCTTTTAAGACACAAATTTAATGTTACCAGCATTTTACATGTTCTTTTTATCACTGTTTATGAACCTACAGAACATCATGATAATAATAAATTAACTTCAAATGCCTTAAAATAATTAACATCATTTTGTCTTCGCGTCATTTTGACAATCCATCACCAAAAGAAATCGGGAAGCGAACGAACCAAAAATAACTATGAATAAATCAACGACCCACAATGTTTGAAATTCCGAATGTTTGAAAACTTTATTGATTTATAGGTACTATACTATTTCATCCAGAACGAATTATTAATTATAAAATAAAAATGATAAATATTTAGTGTTTTTCGTACATATACCATTTAGAAGTATTTTTGAAATATGTTTTCAATAAAATTTTAAAAAATAAATGATAATTTATTTATTTTAAAGTAAACTATTTTTATAAATTACTATTTAACTAATCAAAGATATAAAAATAATCATATTTTATTTACATTATTTTTAAAGTAAATGAATTTCGGGATTTTTTCAAATTAAAAATGTATTCAATTCAGATCGATTGTACAGAATTGTTAACATGTCGCTCCTTTACATAAACCCACTACATATATTGTAATGTAAAGGTATCAGTTGATTAAATTTTATACCAATGCAAAATGTAATCAATAATCATTAAATGAATTATGTACTTAGTGTACTGATCTTTACCGCCATTCTCAGCGCGAGACATTTATTTAAGCACATTCGATTAAGTAACATATTGCTTTAGTTATTATGAAAATATAAAATAAAAAATACCTACTTAAACTAAATCAATATATATATATGTAAAAAGAAACCCGTGTTTCCCTACCCGCCAAGTTTTCTCCACAACCAGCCACAGCCACCCACCGGTGGTTAAGGTGGTGGATAGCCCTTGGCGTCACACCAAAAATATGTGAGTTTGGTGGGGGTGGCTGTGCGTGGGTGGGATTGGGTGAAAAAAATGTGCTTTCTAGCACATTTTTTTGTTATACGAAGGCCACAAATGCTTCAGATTGTTGCAAAATAGGAGCGCCGACTGTATCGGTGAGTCTAGAAGGTTCCGGAAAAACCTGCTCTAGAAAGTTCTGGAAGGCGAAGGTTCTTGAAAATTCCCAAAAGTTCTATAAGGTGTAAACTGGGTGGCGGAATGTATCGGTGTGTCTAGAAGGTTCCTATACATTTGATAAATCTCTTGAAAGTTCTGGAAGGAGAATGTTCTAGAAGGTTCGCGAAAGTTCTATGACGATCCAAACAGTGTACTTAAAATCTACGCGTGCGAAGCCGCACGGGCACAGCTAGTTAACTGTATTAAAAAAATTTACTGGAATTTCCTTTTCGTTTTACAAATTGTTGTAGCATTACATTATTAAAACCATTAATATAGGATAAATTGAATTTTTGGTAAAACGAAAAATGCATTGAAATCAACAGTATTACACTGATTATTGGGAATCATGTGATTAGTTATTTAATAGTGTCATGGCTACAAAGTTAATGGAGTTACAAATTTAACAATTTGGGATTGGACAATCGACCTTGAATAAAATTTCATTTAAAACATCTCAACTTTAATATGAATAAGCGAAAGTCGGGACTCGTAAAATATTGGATAATAAGGTTTATTATATATTTTGAAAACCTTTGATTCACTGGTTGCTGAAAAATTTGGAAATTAAATAATAAATATTAAAGAGGATAATAATAAATTATGAATTATTTCATAAACAAAAACAAATTAATGGAAATTTTGAATTTGATTTGAAACAAAGATGAAGTGTTCAATTTCCACTAGCTGCTACATATTAAAGTTAATCATCATAGCCCAGTGGGCATGACACTTGCCAGGCTCCTTACACCGAAGATTCTGGGTTCTGTTCCCGGTGAGATCATAAGATATATGTGATTTACACAAGCCTGGATGTTTTGTGTTGTGTTTCGCTTCAGTAATTGTGCCTTTTGGCCTGTTGAAGCGTAAAAAATACTTAAATAATATGAAATAAAGTTAAATCTATTTTCATAGCATGAGAGATTTGACATCTTTTTTAAATAGCTCATATTTGATCTGACATATTTTCTTGTTGACAATCCTATTTTCAATAAAAAAAAAATATATTAAATTTAATGAAATAAAATAATAAAAACAACAATTTTAACACAGTATAAAATATGTAACAATCGATGATTATGTTATAAAGAGTGTTAATTTGGTAGAATAATCATAAATACTCTTCTAAATATACTTGGGCGTACATATGTATATAAATATATACCATATCATTTTACAAGTTAGTCTATAAAAAAATGTTTACAAAGGACCTGCCTTATCAACGTTCCAACAGAAAAACCAGCATGTCCTCAGATTTTGAATATATGCACGTACATTTTTATGTATATTATATTTGTGTACATACGTATATAATTTGTACACATAATATATAAATACATATACAGGAAAGTGTTTTAAAGTTTCTCCTTTTTGATCCCTCGAGCAATCATTGTCACACAAATAATTTTTCTAATTCGGAAACAAATATTTCCTTGTTAAATAAAATCGCAAATACATAAAGTCATAAAGTATTTTACTTCATTAATATTAATAAAAATAATAAAATTCGTTTAATGTCTACACATTTAATTTCTAATGAAATTCTACACACCGAAAAATTCAAGTCACTAAAAGTATGAATACACATTTACATGACTCTCCCAGAAAGTGCTGCCCCATTTTTCTGGCCTAAAATTCTTGATTAAAATATAATATTTTCATTGTAGATATAGAATAAATTCAGCAGTATCTTCCAAATCCCATAATGTTTCCACGAACAATGAATTGTAGATACCTGGGTAGTTGTTTTTTAAATCACAATTGTAGGCGTGACATGAGGCGATTGGAAAAACTATATGTGTATAATATAAATAAGAACTAAAAAGAGAGTTAGCGATCTCAGAGATCAAAATCATTTGAATCAATGAAACAATTTGGGGCATTCACTTTGGTTAGAGTCCAGATAAATAAATAAAGTATTAATAAATAATGTAAAATCACAAATTTGAATACAATAAAAAAAATGTGCACTGTGGTACAATTAAAAATATCTTTTTATTTTGAAAAATAAAATTCTTTAAATTATTGAAAATATTCTTACTTTTAAAATATTCTGCACATTTAAAACTATCTGATTCATTTATGTACATATATCTTTGCCAATCCTATCAAAGCGTTTTAATGGTTGTATATGAACATTCTGTCTCATAAATCCAATATTTTCACAAATCTTATCACAGTTGCTTTTAATGTAGTGACGGCTCACTCTTTGTACACCATTCATCGGCGATCAACTTCTGTATGTAAAATACTTAGTGAAGTTTTTCTCCAAGAATAGGTACAATATCTAGCAGCAGTCCACTATTAAATATACATCACCTAGTTACAATTTACTTCCAACTGTACATTACCTCCATTTGAAATTACATATTCAATATTTTGTGCCACTTCGAAGATTGTTAATTTAGTCAGATTTTGACCGCAGGTCCCACTTTCTGCTCAACTGCTCGGTATCCAGTGCAAACTGACCAATTTCAAATATTACTCATAATTTCCTCCCTCGACTGCGTAACGTCTGCCCACAATTTGATGTATGCAATATTTAGACTACGTAACATCTAGCCACAATCTCACGTTTGTATATAACATTTAGTGAGATCTGCTTTTGACTGCATTATATCATAGTCACATTTTTCAAAATATAATGTACAATATTTAATCACCACTTTCATAGACTGCATACATCTAGAGGTAGTCCATTGTCTTGTAGGTACCTATACAAAATTGAGTAATAGTCTGCTTTGTCATACTCAGTATATTTGTTGACAGTTCTCTCCCCAATGTTAATGTAATGTTCTTTACCTATACCCGTATCAAGTGACAGTTAATTTTTGTGTTAACGACAATAGTTACTGTATTTTTTTAACGTTAATGTCAGAGGAGGGGTCTCATTCGGGGCCACGGAACACCCTAATGCCATTTCATCACAACCTGGAATCCATGAATTCCACCTACACAACAACACACATATATTTATGTATACATAATACATATTTAGTATATATTCATGCAATATTTAGCGATAACTGATTCACGGCACTATATCTAATGTTAGTCTTCATTCCATTGTGTCAGTTGGCAGTCTGCTTTTGAATGCACAATAACTATCAGTAGTCAAATCTCTATACATAATGTGAGAAAACAAATAAACAGGAACAACCTGCTTTTTTACAAAAGCATTAGCTTTTGTATGCATCATCTAACTCTCATTCTGTGTCCTGTATCTCATGGATTTCTTTATTCATGATGTGTCTTCTTTTTGTTTGCTTTCACACTAAAACTGTGAAGGTGTGACTGAAATTACTTTATATATATTTTGGCCACATCTTTGGCATTTATGAAATATTATTTCTTGACTGTTTATAGCGACAGCACCTTGGGCCAGAGTTGCGGTGTTTCCTCTAACAAAGTTGAGAGGTATTTAATTGAGATTACATGACCACAAGCATTTCAATCTCAAATTGTCACAAGAGTTCACAAAGTTTGCTTTTGTGTTTTGCTGGTTTGTGTTTGGCAGGCAGTATCGCCAGGGGTTTTTCTTTAATGGAATTTTCTTCCGCAATTGTTGTGTTCGACGAGTGCTCATTGATGGAATGTCTTCTGTCTGATGACGGATCGCGAAGGGATCTGAAAAAAATATCTCGAGGTGAATAAGTTATGTCAGTGTATCTTATGATTTATTACATTATGACATACTTATTGGTCTATACAGTAGCAAGCCCGAAGACGAGTGGTAAGAATATTGATGTGACATGTGTTTAAAAAAATCACGCCCTCACAAAATATATTTTAAAAGAATAAATACGATGATGAAATAAATAATTACTCTGGAGTGAGACATGAAAAAACATAAGAGACAGGGAGTGAACTAGGAAGCTCAGTTTTCAATAATGGGCACCTATTGCACCTATACTAATAATAAATAATAATACTATAATTATTTATTTTTTTTAACGAAAATTTGATAGATCTTCTTGATCGTCGCCATGAGTCTGCTTGCAAAGTTTCAGCTCGATTGGATCATGGAAAAAGGGTTAAAAATCGATTCAATTTTTTTTCGACGGCAAGCCGGCAAGCAAGCAAGCAGACGCCACGAGTTAATATAAAGGGAGTAAAAAGCAAGAAGACTATTGTCTATTGGTTCAACCCAAAGAAGACCATCGAAGAGTTAAGTTCATATCTATATTGACATAGACTGGACTAAGCTGACATCAAAGAAAATAAATGAAACATTTCAAAACTAAATAAATACAATGCTCATAATATAGTAAAACCCCCATTAATTCAAAATTCTCCATAATTCAAATTTTTTTTAAAAAATCCCAAAATGTTAATTCGAAATAATACTTAGCTCCTTGCGCCATAAATCAATACATTTTATTCAAAGTTTTTTTGAAATTTGACAAAATTGAACTTTTTTACAAAATAAATGACCTGTTTTCACGCAATAAATGATGTTTTTCACAAAATTAATGGCTTTTTTCAAAATGATTTATTTATGATTTATGATTTTTGGGGAAATTCGCAATCGCATCACAATTTTTTAACATTGAATTTCGAATTAACAGGATTCTGCATAATTCGAAAAGTTTTTTTGGGTTCCTTGAATTTCGAATTAACGAGGTCCTACTGGATTACGAGCATTGTATTTATTTAGTTTAGTCAAAAAGCCAACGAAACTGGTATCTGCCCAATGAGATCATCAGATTTCTCACCTTGATAACCTTGATCGCACAGCTTTCCCTAGAGCCTTCCCTTTCCTAAGTGAGTGGAATCTAGGTCTGGTGGAAGCAGCTTCGACACTCATTAAGTTTTGGTTTTCTTTATCCCCATGGTCTATGGAGTGGCTACAGTTCAGAGTGGTGACAGTGAATTCCAGATCCTTTATTACTTCTGATGAAGCTTTAAACAATAGAAAAATATTTAAAATTAAAACAAATAATATACATTGTAATAATCATACAAGAATCTGCCCACAAATTTTGTTAAGATATACATATGTTTATAAATGAAAAGTATTGTTATCCAAAAATCATTTATAAAATATTTCACAATTACCAGAAAACTCTTCAACTGGTTTGTCTATTGTGTCGTGGTCTATCCAAGTCAGGCCCATTTCTACCTTTTCAGCCAAGTCCTGCCACCTCTGTCTGTTTTCCACAGTTCCCTGATATAAGGGTAATATCCAAGGGAAAGAGTCTGATAGAACCTTGTACAGCGGAAGGCAGATCACATCTATAAAGCCTACTTGCATCTGAGGTAGCTCATCTTTTCGCTCTCTATAAAAAAAACAATAATAGTCTCGATACGTTTTCAATTAAAATTTCAAATAGAATGCAACGCCTTGAGTCAAACAAAATCTGATATTAAAATAATTTACATACTCTCCCAGTATGAAACACTGGAAAATGAAACTGGACATATAATATTTGTAAAGAAATTCACACACTTACGTATGGGAACGTAAGTAAAATACAGTTTTAGTTATGTATTTCAACGAAACTTCTGTACTTATAGAATATGGAACCAACCTGTCCATCATTGCTACTGGCTGTTGGTTGAGTTGTAGTTTCTCAAGATCTCCCTGATCGAAGAATTCATCAGCAACCAATTTTGCTACTTTATGTTGTACTTCCCAGGGTTTAGCTATGGCCGACACGTCGCAAGCAGTCATCATCATACCACACAGAACTGAAATTGTATAGAAATAATGGAAATAAATATGTACCATTACCTCATTTTATTACAAAATACATTCTAAATCTCCAAATAAAATTTACAAAGGAAAATTAGTTAGTTCTTACGTTCTTTTTTGTCTTCGCTTTGCCAATCAAATTCACCATTGTCAGTTAGGTCCAGGAATTTGCTTCTCTTCTTAAAATACATAGCTAGATCTGTTGATAATATGGCTGTCTCTACAACCTTCATCACATTCTTGTAATCAATTGGAGAAAGCGCCTGAAATATAAAATGATGCAAAATTATAATGCATTGTTGTAGTTTAGACTACAACAACGTATTGTGTTATACCTTTTACAATTGTTCTATTGTATTTTTAAAGAAATAAAGAAGTAAACCGCCGGGACAATGGGGTCAAATTTTGGCAGGCAGCTGTTCGGCCCATTTGTTTTTTACAACACCGGGTTGAAATGCCAACCAAGTGGTGAATGAGCAGGACCGATTTAGGAGCTTTTGCTTATAAAACGGTCTGAACTACAATGAGGTCTGCCCTCATTTTAGCCTTTTTATAAAGTAACATTTCGAAACATCATAGATAATGAGACACTGTACCTACCTACAAATAATATTTTGTTTTTGTTATATTAATACTGCTTCAGGATTGTAGTTAAATACAGCAAGATTGGATGAATGATGAATTGAATGTTCATTGCATTTAAGATGGCTACATCAATATTAAATTTTATCAATAAGATAGCTCAGAATTGGGAAAAATAAATGATATTAAGTTTGAAATAAATCTGATAGATTTAATGGGAGAGTAGTTTGCCTGCAATATAAATGTTCCAGATATAGCAGTTTTATTTTAATAAAATGTTAGTGACTCAAATACATAGTTTACAATACCTGGAAGATGTTATTGCTTTCACTGTTAAGTATCATGACACACTGGTCGAAGTGATGGTGTTCCATGGTGGAGGTTGTGTAGAGGATGGCCAGTGGGCTTTCCGTCTTGGTCTGGAAGGCATTGTTGGTACCTCTGTGGTCCAAGTCGTGGCACAGGCAGGCCACGAGCAAGCCAAGGATCTCCAGGTCAGACATAAACCTGAAACCGATAATAATGAAATTTTTTAGATGGGGCATGGGGCATGGGGCCCAGCAGAAAATAGTCGAAAACCGACAAACGAAATTAAATCTTGTTATGGTAGTGAAATCATACCTCTCACCCATCACTCTACACAATAAAAAATGCGCATTTATCGCTCGCACCGATCGCACGTCAAAAATAATAATCACTTTAAACAAAGATAAATACGAAAATAGAAAATAAACAAGTGAAAAGAATTCGATAATTTAAATTTTGAGTATTTCTTCTTTGAAAAAAAAAATGGAAAATGGTCCACTTTGTCAGTCAAAAATACGTTGTCAAGAAGTCTGTGATACAATGGAAGTTCGAAGAAGTGGGATGGGAAATCAGACACTCTTTAGTTAAAATTTGTAGTACCTACAAAGTTCGATTCATTAAAAAAATATACCTAACTAAATTTATTCACAGCAAATCAAAATGTGTGCTGAAATCATTGACGTATTATAAAATAGACACGTTATTCCCATACTAGCCGGCTTTCATATGTAGCAAATATTGCATTCAAAGAGAGAACAAATCGCAAAATCAAATAATCACGTAAAAATGAGGTAATTTGAAGTCACGGTGACTAAAATAACATACTCATTCTTACAATAGTGTACGATACTCTGTTTCTTTTTCCTCGGGACTTTTTTTCGGAGTAGTTTTCGTAGTCGGCGTTTTGTTTCGGTCCGTTCGGTAACGAATGCAAGCAAGGCAATTACCTTATTTTTGACTTGTCACGATTTCACACTTGTAACGTATCTACAGTTAATTATATCATTGGGTGAAATAATTTAGATTTTAAATTATAAATTCTCAGAGAAGGATGAATTTTTCCAAGACCTTAACCGTTTTTTTCTCGTAATTTATTTTGCATGAGATTTTATAATCTTCAATTAATTCACGATCTTTTTATAGGTACATTTTAAAACAATATCTGCCTCTCGCTCAAGGCTTGAAATGTACCTAACGATAATACCGATAATTTAAAGAACCGGAAAGAACGGTTAAATGTGTTAATACATTTTTAGACTTACTATACGTTTTCATTTAATCCGATACAACTAACAGGAGCTGTACCTAATTGATATTGAGAAGCTATCCTAAACCAGAGCTTCATTTTCGAGAATCCTATTAATCGGGGTTATATTTGCGAGAATCCTACGAACCGAAGCCCCCTTCGTTTGAATTATTGTGTATTTTAAAATCAATTCTTTTCACATCTCTAATACCTACCTACTTACGAGTACATCCATGAATATTGTGAACTGATAGTTTACCTTGGTACGGGCGAAGCCGCGTAGGTAAATATAATTATATTTTTATAAAAGAAAAATAAATATATTTTTAGTACAGGGTATTTTTTAGAGTTATAGAACTTTTAAATGAAATAAAACACATAAAAATCGTAATAATGGCCGCGGTATCGGTATTATTGGGAAGATAATTTTATTCCTTTAGTGTTAAAATATTATGATTACGATACCACCATTTTCGTAATAAATTTGCGCGATTTTCAAGCGTTGTTCTGGGGCAAGTCTATTCATGCTGAAATGGAAAACCAAACAGAGTACCTACCTACCGATCAGCCGTCAGCTGTGAAATTGACTTTGTCACTGGAAAAAATGTTGCCAATTTGAAAAACAAACATATAAAAATACTATATTTATACACTAATGGCATAAAATTATATTTCCAACAAAGTCAATATCTTGGCCATTACCACGATTTTTATTCCTAGGTCTTTACCTCAAAAAGAAGAACACACTATATTTTTACTTTTCAAGGAACGCCGCTCCTTTTTCTATGAGACTTGTTCAAATTTTCCTTTAAGATAGTAAACAAGTGTGAACCTAACCTATTATTGTACCGTACAAAGACGTAGTAGGTATTACGCGATGCATTAGAGAAATATATCAATGCATGAAGTAATTTGCATTCATCTCTAGACAGCAGTTTGCTCTTTGTTGTTCAAACTGTAGGTTTACTCTGAAAATTGGTTCGAAGAGGAGCACTTATAATTTACGAAGCAATTTGAGAAATTGCTTTTTCCGAGTATTTCCAGGCGAGGGGATATTCTCGGAAGAAACTTTACCCTCGCTGTGTGGAATTTCGCGTCTACAGCAATGCAAAGTTGTCGGCAGTCTACAAATCCAATGAAAACAATGCTTTCGCATGTTTGCGGAGCGGAATACCATTTGCACCGTAAAGCCCATTTGAGGCACTCTTCAAATTATACAAATGTGGGGGAGAACAGGGTAATGGGAGCCTACTATGGGAAATTTGTGATAAAAACCACATTTGTTAACATTCTTATAATTTTTAATTACAAACTCCAACTAAATTTTAATCACATTTATAATCAATCACATTCATGTATCAAGGTACAATAACGATTTTACAAAAAAAGTCAGTCGCTCCCATTACCCGACACACGCGGGTAATGAGAGCCCATTTAACGCTTATATGGGAAATTGGAGCCATAATATGTCCTATTTCCCGAAAATTTAACTGAAAATAATTTAAATGAAATCTTAGTTATTAATACGTAGAATTATTTGTAAAACATATTTAAAAAAAATCTACTTTCTAACCAAAACAAATCAATAAAGATGACATTATTAAAGAAAAACAAAGGACTCAAATTTTTACGGATCCAAACATAAAGCACAAATATAAGTATTTGGACTATCACTGCCAGAACATTCTTTATGGGCCTAGTTTCCGCAACTTCTGCGTCGGTACCACATGTCCCCACTTTTTCCCGTAGATAAACAAATTGCACATAAAGCTTCCTCTTCTGAATATTCTGACTCATCGTCGCAAATTTAGCCATGCTAGGCTACCATTACCCGTTGACCACCATTTTGAAAAGTAATAATATAAATATGGTATTCTACTTTCAATCACAATTTAACCAATTGGACTTGTTAGTAAATGAATACAGGGATGTAATAAGCATAAACATAATAAAATATGAATATAATTTCATGCTTATCTTGCGCTCGCAATCAGCAGTTTTTTATAAGCGTGGATCGAAAAACACACAACCGTCCCTTGTGACTTAACGCGTGGCACTACCGACTCGTGTTCGTCAGGTGAAGTTTCTCGATAGTTGACAGAAGCGGCCGAGTGTTTACGATCGCAAGAATGTGCCTACTTTTCGTTCAATCATCATCGCTCTTATTACCCTACGGCTCTCATTACCCTCTTCTCCCCTAATCCACAACACAAATTACGCTAAAAATGTTCTTTTCAAACTGTCCTGCACCAAATAAAGTCGTGAATTTCCGTAAATGGGTCATTCTCATTTTTGTTGTATTTAAACTGTTCCTGCCATTTTCGTGACGTGGTGGTATTTAAAAATATTAATTTTTGTTTTGTTTAATAATATAGGTTTGATGATACCCTCTCATATTAATACGATCTCAAAAGTTTTAGAAACCGTAAAGAAATGAGGTTTTAGGGGAGAAAGGGATAATAGGAATCACGCGTTCTAGCATCCAGGGAAAAGTATTTAAACAAACGAATTATATTATAAAAAATCATTTTCGCTTAGCAAAATGGAAAGCCATTAATGTTAAGAGAATCTTACTAAAAATACTCACTTTTGAATTCGATTCGATTTAAAATTGATATATTGGATGTTAACTGTTATAAAATTGTAGTAAGATAAAAAGATTTCCCACATTAATTTCACAGGATAAAGAATAACAAACATACGGATAACATTGTCTCACTCTAATTAATTTATGTCGTAACTGAATGCATATTATGAGAATGTAATATTTATATTTTTACACGTTAGAATTTTTACTATTTTGCAGCCACTTCAGCTGGTAAAAGCATTTTTTCTCGTGCTTATAAAACTTTAATTTCTCATGATAGGAAACACGAATTAACAACATGTGCCTGGGCATCTACGGGTATTTTCTATCATGGTTAAGAGTAAAACAATTTTTTTTTCGTTTTCTTCACCATAAATGCTTATTTATTTTGGATTAATTTTTAGATTACCAGCCTTTTCAGAACATCCCATAAATGTATCTAATCTGAAGTAATTATTCATTGTAAAACATTAATTTCTAGTAAGTTAATTATATTGGTTACCAAGTTATGGAAATTAGCAAGGCAGCCCTTGTAACCCAATGGGTATGACACTGTCTTCTCACTGGTTCCGGGTTTTATTCCCGGCGAGATCACAATAATTAATCTACGTGATTTACTCAATCTTGGATGTTTTGTAATGCATTTTGCTTGGATGAATTTATAGGGGGTTAATCTATCTATAGCACCATTTTATAAATAAAACAATAAACACATTGTTTTCACCACGATTACAATAAAATTATTGCAAAATTTCTACATATTTCGGGAGCGATATTTCCTTCTTCAGGATAAGAAATGTACTAAAACTAATTTTCGAGTATAGACAGATAGATATGTTAGTTATGGTGGAGTAGATTAAAGAGGGTGTGGTTGCAAATTAAGTAGGTACTTAGGCACAAAGTAGTTACAATAGAAGCAGGTTTCTTGTCGTTATATTCACTACTCTCTCTTCTGCTACCTCGCTTCAATTAAATATACTCTTAATTTCGCAATAATTATCAAAGCAATCGAATTTAATAATTTATGTGAATTCGTAAAACGCTGTGAAATTCCTTTAAAGCATCGCTATACTGTCCTTTGGACTATAGACTATTTACTCTTTCATTATCTGCTTCATCAATAAATTAAGTAGGTACATACGAATATTTAACGAAGAATTTCAAAAAGACGAAGTAGTTTTCATATGTTTCATGATACTCTTATGTCCCGTATCCACGGAATGATATACGATGAGATAAATCTTAGAAATTGAATCGAGATATAATATATCTTATTATATCTCGTGTCGCAGCCATCTGGTTAAATCAGCCAGGTAATTGGACGCCTAGGCCGTTCATTAAACGCCGGCATCCAATTGGATGCCTAGACCAATAGTTAATTGAACTAGAATCACTCAACGTTTAATAATTTGGCGTATTGAAAGTCAGCCCTTTGAAGATGACTGACCAAGACAGCCAAGTGATTCAAATCTAACCTAGCCTAACCAAAAATCACTAATACATGACTAATACATATTCCATTTTCAAATTCAAATTCACCCAACTGACCAACGGAACGTCGACAGTAATTGAATTGAAATTTGACGTTTGGCGTACGACAAACTTAAAGTGAGTCACGAGAGACTCGAATCGTTGACTATCAAAATATACCCAATCACCTTTTTTTTTTAAATTTGAATGTTTATATATTCTCTAAACTCATTCCTATGTTTTAAACATTAGTTAACTATCGTATGTGGGGTCTAAAAGCAAAGGAAACAATATTTAAAAAAAAATTAATGCAATCATCGAGGATTATCTACTAATTAATATATTTAATAATTTATATAATGTACTGAATTCGATATTTTATAGGACACATAGCCTATAAATTTAAGGAATCACGATTTTGGAAGAGATAGATACATAAAATCTAGAATTCAATATATTTTAAATTAGTAACCCTCGGTGACTGCATTTAAAAATTTTTTTTTTTAATTTTTTGAACATTGCTGCCTTTGCTTTTATACCCCGCAATATTTGTATCAATCTGAAATTATGGCTTGTTAAAAATCAGCTAATTTAAGTTATAAACGAGATATGAAACTGTTTTCTTTGATTTGCCAAAAAACTAGCTCACGGACTTGGTAGGTTTTGATTTTTAACTATACACTCCAAGAGACGAGGCGTGTTTCTAAAGAATCTTAATTTCTGTCTCAGAGATTCTTTCGAGTCGAAAATATCATAAAAAAAATTTAACAAAATACTAGCAGGTAAAAAAAGAAGTAGCTTGTTGGTCTTGTGGTTAGGACTCTCGCCTCGTGATCCAAAGGTCGCGGGTTGGAACCTCACTTCACACCAGCAAGTCAGTCCTATTTTAATAGCACAAGCGTTTAGCTTAGTTTGAAAATAGTAAGAATATTATTAAAGAGTTAAGGTTGGTATTACGGTCGTTAGACATTTTTAATTCTATGAATGGTTACGGTATACGAAGCCCCCGGAAGCATTTATCAGTCCGCCCTGTGCCTCCGCCGGTACAGGTCGTCCTCCTGGTGACGTTGAATACGGATTCAACGAAACGTCGAGAATCGCTTCTCGGAAAACATACGGTCCGTATAAAATATCCGTAACCATTCACAGTTAAAAAGCAAGAATATTGATATGACACGTATTCCGTGTTCGCATCTCTATTTAAAAAAAATTGGTGCAGGTTCGACGAGATTTTTTTATTGTCTTAATTTAATAAGGGGCTCCTCTGGCTCACCGCTGGAGATAGAATCATACGATGGATCGGGATTAGAGCCTCCAATCCGAATATTCGAGTATTCGAGAACTCGAATATATTCGCCTGTTTTTAAGTATTCTTTATTCGAATACTTTTTAAAGTATTCGTAAAGTATTCGCTCATATTTATATTATAAGATATTTAATATTATTCTACACGAAAGAAACGTTTACGAACCATGGAAGTCGTATGCAAGCATTTTCAGGTATACGATTTTTTTCTCGGAGTCGGACATCAAAGATGTAAACGCCGTAAATTGTCGGACATCTTTTGCATTTGCCTTTTTTATGCCTTTCTTTATTGTTTTATGACAATAAGCGCTTGCGGTTAACACACTTTATTTTGTCAACGATGGAGTTAACTATTCGATATTCGAATAGTTGGAATCACGAATATTTGGAGGCTCTATTCGGGATGAATGAGGACATATAGCAACTGACCTTTCCATTTTTCCCGTTTTGAGCATGGCGAACATGGTCTGGGCGACGTTCAGGGCGTGTCTCCAGTTGTGGTACTTGACGGGCCGGTAGTTCTTCTTCACGCTCAGGATCCAGCGACACAAGACCTGCAAATGTCACCAATTAACTGTTTTGTAGGCTTACTTCAGATGGCAGAAAGGAAGATTAAGCGGAAGAGTAGAAATCAATAAAATTACATTTTAATAAAAACACATTGTTGGGCGAGATGCAATTTTAAAACGTACTTCGTTGATAATTAAACAAAAAGACTAAAAAATCTACCTATCGAAAAAATTTAATTGATTGAGATAAATTGTATATATGTCTCATAGAGACAAAGCTATTTATATGGGAAACATGTATGGAAGTCTTTATAGGGTGTCCACAGGGCACATGATCTGTGTTAGCTGGCCTACAAACATGTTTCCCATAAAAATATCTTCGTCTTTGTGAGACTTCTACAATTTATCTTAATGGTTATCCCCAATGATATAACAAACTTACAAGCGTGAAATCTTGGCAACTCTAAAGTTAGTTAATTGTCTTACTTGCATTCATTATCGAACGGACCTTCTTGGTGATCGGGCGCGACGGCACGCCGAAAAAGAAAGTCCCGGGGATAAAGGAACAGAGTTTCGTACACTATTGTAAGAATGAGTATGTTATATTAGTCACCGTGACTTCAAATTACCTGATTTTTCTGTCTACAGGCAGTGTGAAATAAGTGTGCCGTGATTTGTTGTCTCTTTCAATGCAAAATTTGCTACATATGAAAGTCGGCTAGTATGGGAATAACGTGTCTACATTATAATATGTCGATGGTTACCCTCTGTGCGTGAACAAAACCCAATAATTGAGTTCTTAGAACATACACATAAAAATATTGATAAAAAATATTTACCAGCAAAGATCTGTTGTCAAGAGTGAATTAACAATTAGAAAATGGTAACCGTTTACTTTGTGATCGAATTTATACGTTATTTATGTTATCGTGAGACATTCTCTCGGCAAGATACATAATGTTCTGGATTTCTAGTTACTGTAGTAACTATGTATTTTTTCGAAAGATAGATTTTATGTTTATCTTAATAAGTATTTCGTCTAATTTGTTTCAATAAAATTACACTGGTATCGACTATCTAAATATATTTCTGCATGTGTTGTACACAATCATAGCAAGAATGATCTCACTTTTATAAGAGATCAACTGATATACGTTGGTCTCTTGCAGGTTAGGGTAGATATGGTTAGTCATATAATATTTTATGTCCGCCGATTATGGTGGCTTTCAAATGACGTCACCCGAAAAGGCAGTATTTAAATTTTCAGAGAATTTTTTTTCACAATATGTAAGCACAAAGCTTTATTCACATTCTGCCCCGCAAAAATTATACGGGGTTATTTGGAAAACATTAATAAACTCGCAGGACTATATTCCTGCATTGATTATGTCGAAAATATTCAAGCTATTATGATCTAATTAACCTAACCTTCGAATTCCAATTTGAAAACATTCCAAATGGAAATTTTTCAGGGTTATTATAATTTTATTTAACTTGTATTGAAACGAATGAATTATTCGTAATCGATATAAGTTACTGTTATGATAGTCCAACGTTTTACAAAAAATAAGTCAGAAATATTGAAAAAAATGCAAACTTTGATCTCGCATATCTCCATAATTATTGATATTAGGTCATAATAGCTTGAACATTTTCGACTCATACTACAACTCATAATCAAGGCAGGAATATAGTCCTGCGAGGTTTTTTAATGTTTTCCAATGTATGTCTGTATGTCTCGAGGTACCTACTTGCTTGATATTCTAGCCTAGAGGTCTCAGCCTATTCTAGACTTTAGGTCTATAGGTATAGACCTAAGCCTATTCTAACCTACAGGTCTTAGCCTAGAGGCCAAGCAGTCTGGATCTCTAGTGGTCGGGGGTTCGTGCCTTATCCCGGGAGACCACCAACTTAGTCCTATTTTCATGGGTTCATATGACATGTATTTCATGTAGGCAACGTTGTTTTTTTTTAAATTAAAAAATATATGAAAAATATGGCAAAAAATGGCAAACTCAAAATATCTTAGAGAACAAAGAGATCCCAATTAGTCTAAAAAGAAAAACCTTTGAATCTTGCATACTGCCAGTGATGACGTTTGGATTGGAGACTATGGCCCTTACAAAGAAAAGTGTAGAAAAGCTCAAACGCACGCAACGATCCATGGAGAGATCCATGCTTGGAGCAAGCCTAAGAGATAGAATTAGAAATGACGAAATTAGGCGCAGAACTAGAGTAGGGATATCATGGATCGTGTATGCTACAAGATGGCCTCCCAGAGTTCTGAAATGGAAGCCTTGGGAGAATAAAAGAGGCATCGGAAGACCTCAAAAGAGATGGGCCGATGATATAGCCGCTGTGGGGGGAAAGAAATGGCTACAATTAGCAAACAACAAGGAAGGATGGAAAGCGAAGGAAGAGGCCTACATCCAGCAGTAGAGAGACGAAGGCTGATGAAGAAGAAGAAGAAGATGAAAAATAAATATAATCAAATCCTTTCGTCATGATTTTTTTTGAAATACCCTTTTCTTCTGAGCTATTTATTCTCTGAACACGTGCTACAAAAATAAAGGTAATTTATTTTGTATGGTTTAAATCCTACGGCTTAAATCCTCCCAAATTCTTTAAGCTCCCAAAATTTAATCCGGACTTATTCCCACCTTCGGAATTTACAATTATAATTTTCATGCAAAATTAAAATTGCGGCTTCCCCATTTATCAGTCAATAAAAAATACCAGTGTTTCATATTTTTCAAATTCCATCCTTGAAATGCTATTTTATTTACGTAATACTGTACGTTGTATTAGGCATAAAATTTGTTTACCGAAAAGCGAAAGTAACGAACTTAATACAAAATAAATATTAGCTGTGCTCGCTGCGTATCAAAGTATTATCGGAAGACGAGCAACTAGCAGTAATATTCGTCAAAACGCGATCGATTTCCCGTAATATCCAAATCGAAGATGGGAAAAGTTGACAGCTTCCTTAACAACGAATCGTTTATGTTTACCAAAAGATAACTGAAACTTGAACAAACTTTTGTGGTAGATTGTGTTCGCGTAATAGGAAGACGGCACAGCCCCGCGTTTCAAAATGCCACCACCCGCCACCCTTAACCTTTTCCTGCTGCTTAATGTATGAACACAATTTCACATTAATAATTAGCAACATTAAATGATACTTGTACTCGTATAGGCTCATTTAGCGAATAAACACCTCGCGGAGTATATGTAAACATTACTAACTGCTTGTACAAGATTTGTCTGAATTAAGGAATGGATAAGTGATTACTCGAATCACCTAATTCTTCATCTCCCCCCGAAGCCGAAAATGTACCAATTATTTGTTTTATATACATATCATATTTATAACAAGCTTTATTGCTTCTGCGGTCTAATGGTAGGATTGCCAAAGCAAATCAATTAATTAGTAATTGTGTCAGAAGTTTTTTTATGTTTTCGCGATGATCTTGCAATTCCTAGACTAGCGAATAAATTCGAGCAGCTTGACGTTTTTGCCGCGAACTATGTAAAATTTAAATATATTTTAAAAGGTGTATTGAAGGAGGAAAGGAGGAGGAAAGTAAGACAATGTGTGAAATACTAGTAGGCAATGAGTGTTTGGAACAAGTAGATGAGTTTGTGTACTTGGGAAGTATGTTCGATAGAAGAGGGAATGTTGAGAAAGATATCGAGAAGAGAGTGACTGCAGGGAATAGGGTGAACGGTGCTTTCAATGTAATAATTTCTAAAAGAATTATGTCTACCTAGGCAAGACTAGCGGTAGATAGTGTACTTAATTCTGGTTGTGAAACCAACACAGTCTGGTGGTAAAACCAACATTATGGAAGTAAAGCCTGGAACTGGCAGAAGAGGAACGAAAGTAGACTGAATGCAGTGGAGATGAGATCCCTCAGACGTTTATGTGGCAAACCCATTCATGACAGAGTAAAAAATGAAGATATTAGGAATCAATGTAAAGCTCATCTTGGCATAATTAAAAGAATTAAAAAAGGGTCGCTCAGGTGGTTTGGGCATGTTGAGCAAATGAATGAGGAAGGAATTGTAAAAAATATATATAACGCAATTGTTGACGGTGCCAGAAAAAGAAGGAGACAGCTGAAGACGTGGCACGACCAGATTAACTAGATACTGGAAAATGGTCCCGTTTGAAGCCTCAACAACCATCGAGCTTGCGTACGAAGATGTATGAATGTGGATGACGCGAGAGTTGTATGACAGAAGAGTTTGGCGCTCTATCCTTTCTGCTTACCCCATACGGGGAAACGGCGTGATGGTAAGTAAGTAAGTAATCGATGATATGATTGCCAAAGTATAGCAATGTTGATATTCAGGTAATAAATTTATGTGTTTTTGAGAGACCAGTAAGCAGACAACCGATAGACACTTTAAAAGTAAAAAGATAGTTGGCAGTCGACCAGAAGAATGATCTTCCAAGAATAGACAATTACGAGAAGAAGAAGAAGAAGCGACGCAATATTACGAAGAAATACCTACTTGCTACGGCGCCCAACGTGGGGCACTTTATAAATGTCACATGTTAAATTTACGAAATCAAATATGTCTCGGAGACCTGCTTTATCATAATAGTTATGTAGTGAAAAGGGTGAATATGTAAGGGGTAGTAGGAGTAAAAAGAGACGAGATTTTAGTAATAACTCCCATATCGGCCCTACACTTTCCATGTTCGACATTTTTTAAATGTTAAAAACCGTTCCCCTGACACTAGTGTGAGTGCGAGCAGGACGGGGAGGCGTCCACGCAAAACCTCTTCTCCGCCTCCGAGACGCAGGGATAATTAATAACAAATGGAACGTACTTTTTTATCCATTGTGAAGTTACATACGGGGTGTCTCATAGCTAGTAGTAAAAACTTTTCATGCAACCATAACCTAATATCAATAGTTATGGAGATATGCAATACCAAAGTTTGCATTTTTTAATCAATATTTCTGACTTATTTTTTGCAAAAAGTTGAACTATCATTACAGTCCAACTAAAGTAACTTAGATGAATTATAAAAAAATCATTCGCTTTAGTAAAAGTCGAAAAAATTATAAAAGTCTTGCAATAACTAAAATTGAAATTTTTCAGCGATTTATTTGAGTAAAATTGAAGCGAATGTATTTTTTATAATCGATATAAGTTATTAGGTCGTGGTTGCTAGAACATTTTCGACTCATTATCAAGGCAAAAACCCTCCTGTAAAGTTTTTTCTACTATCTAAGAAACACTCTGTATATATGTACATGAAATGCTAAAGTTGAAGAGTTAAATATGAATGCACAAAGTCCATGAAAAGTTAGATTGATGTTTTCAGATGACAATTTCATATCAAAATTGAATCGTTTGTTATGGGATTTAATGACCAAACTAAGACAATCGCCGTCAAAGTTTGATATGGATAGTAATTATTCTAGTTTAATTATCATGAAAACAATGACCATGAAATTTATTAGTTGAAGATTTCGATAGCTTTAACTAATAAAATACCCTTTATGGGTTTTATTGCTTTCTAAACGTTATAATAATTATTTTAAGCTTTCATATTTTTTGCCCTATAATGCTATTTTATAATTTTAATAATGTTTTCAATTCGTACATTACATTACCATATTATAAAAAAGGCTTTGCTTTTGATCACAATAACATAGTGCCCTAAACGTTTCCAGTTTTTTTTTTCTCCGTCTTACACTTGACACTTAAAGTAAATACAAACCATTTTCTTTCTTTACAATGATTGTTTTCTCTTTCTTTGTTATTAGCAATCTTTATTAATTTAAGTTTTTACTAATTATAGTTTATTTACTTTAAAGTAAATATACGGATTACTAGAAGCCGAGCAAAACTCATTAGCGGCGTCGCTGGAGAAACCCATTCCTCCACAGAGCTCCGGACCCAAACGGTTGTACGCTTTTTGGAGAAGCAGCTCATCGACAAGGCGCCCTGAAGATGAACAGTGAGATCTGTTCGAAACGTCGGCAGACGACTGGTCCTGACGACCAGAATTTGACGCGGGTTACCCCCAAAGTAGTTAGAACTAACATATATATATATATTATAGATATATTATATATATATTATATAATGGGACGATTCCCGTAAAATCTGGAAAATGTTACACCGTTTTGAGAGAAAAGTATTGCGGAGAATTTATGAACCTGTGAGGGATTGCTGAAGTATTTATGAGAGTCCCACAAGACATTCATCCATCCATACATCCTTTTCCTACAACTACATGAAACTGCTGGAAGACAGATCCCAAAAATAATACTCGATAGAAGAAGGAGAAGACAGTGAAGAGGACCTACGGCACACCTAGGGCCGTTTTATGAGCAATAGCTCTCAAATCGGCCTTGCACTTTCGCCACCCATTTTAGCTTTATTTTAATGCTAAAACGGTCATACCAGCGACCACACTAAGCCTCTTCGCTGTCCCTAGGTGCATGATGATGGAAGAAGCGTGATAGGTGAAGCAAAAAATTGTTTGGGTGGGAAGGGACATATGGTAACGTAATGAACCCACTGAAAATTATACATAGAATGATTATCAAACTAATAGTAAAAAATATACTTTCTCAACACAAATATATATTTACAAAAAAATATAAATTATACGAATAATTAAAAAATATATTTATACAAAATATTAAACAAGCAAATTCATAAGGTTTTAAAATTATTTCAAAATTCCAAAATGTAACACCAAACAATAACTGTATATATTTAGGAATGAAGAACTTCAATAGCCTCCCTAGATAAATTAAGAATATAACTGAGATAAAACAAATAAAAAAGTTAAATGAGCACTTCAAAAAACGCAATTAAAAATTTAATATTTTTTTACAAAACACAAAATAAGTAATCACTTAATGAATAATAGAAAAAAAATTAAAAGTGTAAGAGCCTCTCCAAGCATGGGTTAGTCTATTTTTGGAGAGGTACAGCGAATAAAATTTATGTATTAATTATAGTTTTAATAGACTAGAATAAAATAAAATGTAATAATACAATGTACGTTAAATTAAATAAATAAAGTAAAAATAATAAGTAGGAGAAGAGTGAGAAGACCTCGCCTTCGCTGGTAGCACAGAGTCAAAAATGGCGTTATGTAATTCCGAATCGGAAAACTGGTGCTGAGAACTGGACTGCGTGGAGGCGAAAGTTCAGGGAGTCAAGGCACTATACGGTCCGTGGTAGTGATGGGTCCGCTCTGTACTCACTACTACAATGTCGTACTACATTACATTGAAGTGCACACTTCACACGTTTTGAATTGTAGTGCACACTACAAACTACAAACACTAAAGTTATCGAAAGTATATACTTCAAATAGTACACTTCATTTCAAAGCGAACACTACAAAGTACACACACTTCAAAGTTATCGAAAGTATGAGAAATATACTTTAAATAGTGCATTTTTTACGTAAAATTTTTGGTTGATGTAGATAAATGAAGAAATTTCTGGAAACTGTAACAACCCCCCCCCATGGTTTGAAAAAATTTTTGGAATCGAATGAAGAAATCTGGTTGGCGACCTTTTTTTTTATTTACATCACTAGTACTACAATTTTGTAGTGCAATTACTTCATTTCATTACTTCACTTCATTAATATTACAATTACTTCATTACTTCACTTCATTTCGTAGTATTACAATTACTTCACTTCATGTAGTTTTTACTACAATTGTAGTGTACACTTTGTAGTCTTCAAACTGGTGAACGTGTGTGTGTTGTAGTCTTCATTTTGAAATGTAGTTTTTCCCTTCGCTAGTCCGCGGCCTCGTTGAAGAAATAGAAAACTGTCGATATTTACAACGGATAAAAAACATCCGCGTCGAAGGGGTTACAGCACAACAACGAGTCCTCGGAGAATAGCGGCAGAGCGTTTCGCCACAGTTTTCTATAAAATAAATATGAAAAGTTGAACAGTTTTCCTCGTAACGAGGGAGGGGGTGTTTTCCTTCTCGCGCCATTTCCCAGGGAAATCACCGACGGGACGCTAAACTGAGCCGAACTTGCTCGGGCGGGTCGGATGATTAATTGAATTTTACAAAATACCTAGTACAACTACACACTACAAACTACCGAGGCATTCTCGTGTACTGGGTGGTAATTAATCGTACACGTTTTTATTTTATTCAATGATCCATAGACCTGTCACTATTCCTCTGATGAAAGCGCCCTAATTGAAGATAATCGCGAAAAAATTACGACTAATCAATATATATACATATATTGATTATTATTAGTCTATTAGTCTGATCGATTTATATGCTCCATCGAGGTCATCAAGACACGGTGCATTGTTCCATTATAGTGGAAGTGTCAGAACTAATGCATTAGCAAACTATGTAATTCACAGATTACACTCATTAGGGAATGAACATGCAGAGGCGGCTGACATTTTTGCTGATAGTATAACTGTTTATAGGACAAAGCTGATACAATTTTTTACATCCCAACAAAATGGAAATGGACAATAAATCTTTCTATTTTACCTTTAACTATTATTATTTGTATCTTTAACTTAATTATTATTTTATCTTATATTTTTATGTTTTTCTTATGTTTTTCTGTATTATTATTATTTTTATTATTATTATCTTTTAACTATTATTATTGTAACTTTTAACTGAATTATTATTTTAATTGTCTTATGTTATTTAAAAAAAAATATTCTGTATATTGTAAAAGCCCATAAGGGCGTTAAATAAATAAATAAATAAATATACAAAGAAACCCGTATTTCCCTACCCGCCAAGTTTTTTCCACAACCAGTCACAACCACCCACTGGTGGTTATGGTGGTGGATAGCCCTTGGTGTCACGTCAAAAATATGCGAGTTTGGTGGGGTGGCTGTGCGTGGGTGACGAAAATGTGCTTTCTAGCACATTGTTTTGTTATGGGAAGGTCGCAAATGCTTCAGATTATTTCAAAATAGGCGCGGCGACTGTGTCGGTGAGTCTAGAAGGTTCCTGTACACTCGATAAATTTCTTGAAAGTTCTTGAAGGAGAATGTTCTAGAAGGTTCGTGAAAGTTCTGACGATCCAAACAGTGTACTAAAAATCGCTAAAAAATAGCTAGTCAATGCTAAAAAATTTCTTTATAATAACGTTCCTATCAATAATATCATTCTAAATAATCAAAATCACGGCTGGCGTCGAATTTTATTTATTAATAATCTGTCATCTTTATATCTAAAATTTCCACCTGAAATTAAAGCCGCTTTTTACACAAATAACAACTCTGGGAGACTTTGATAAATTCTAAAGATAAAGAACATAAACTAAGCTATTCAGGGATATATAAACTCAGGTGCAACGATTGCCCTGCATTTTACATAGGAAAAACAGCTAGGAATATAAATACAAGATTCACTGAACACAAAAGGTGCCATAGGGTTGTCTCTTTCTTCCCTTAATGCTTCCTTGATTGTTTGTGATTCTGTTATTGTTTAGTCAATTAATACTGAACCCTGATGAAGAGTTCAGCTGTGAGTTGAAACTAGTTGGTTTAAACTCAATAAAGTGGTGTGAAACAAAGAGTTATATATATATATATTTTTTTTAATTGGAGACATTAACAGGATAATAGGTACATGATACTCTGATAATAAACATTATAGTGAAGACTATGCCCATTATCCCAATTACAAGTGTCTTCGGCACGCTCTAGTAACATGTATATTTGCATTTAAGTATATTTTACATGTACATTTATGTGTATTGTATATTTAGTGTTTGAATGTAGTGCGATTAGTATTTAATGAATAATTGATTTTGGATCTATAGATTCAGGTCATCGTTTAGAAAATGGATGTTGTGTATGAGTGAGTTTTTGAACGAAGATAAGATATCTGCAAGAATATCAGCATCAATGTTAGGGACATGTTCGATTTAAAGTTATATATTTTAGCTTGTCCGTGTTTAGATGCCTGGCGAAATGAAAGATTGTAAGGTTACAATGAAGGGTATCTAGGGGTATCCTTTCCAGGTTAACATACAGTGAAGGGGAGTTATTACCATTGCGATGCCAGATGTACAAGCTTTTACTATTTCTTTTTTATTTTATTTTACCACGCTTATATTCGCTTCACTTGTTTTTCTAGGCGGAATCTTATAATCGATATTTTACCCGGCTTACAATGTCCAATCGAGCTTATTCTCAATGACAATACACGAATCAGTTATCAGATTTACTTTTTTTTTTAATTTTTAATTTTTATTTATACGAATCGAAGCTTACAATGCATGAAGATGATCTACAAAGAAAATGATTAAAGCGTTTGAATAATATCTGCTTAATCGCTTACAATAATATCTATAAAATTACTTATTTAAAGGTGATGTTTATTTGTGTGAGTGTTTGTGTGTATATGTGCGTTGTACGTTGGTTTAAATCCTATGAAATAATTATTTTAAGTTTTTGCTTAAGGGGGGGTAAGGTTTTTAACTTTTTTTTTGCATTTTATTTATAATTTTTTAAATGAATGTATAACATCGCAAGAATATTGTGTCAAAATTTCAAATTCGATTATTCGAAATTATGAACATTTGAGCGATACTCAGACTGATTTTCTATACCTGCTCGGGCAGCTAAGAGACGCGCTCACCTGAGGACTACCGGACGTGCTATTTGTATTGGAAGAGTTTTGCGTAGACAAGGACAAAAAGAAGCCGATGATGAAAGCTCTTTGCTGTGTGAACATGGCATCGACGATTATGTGTAAGTATAAAATAAGTGTTGAGTTTTATTTTGAATTTTACAGTGTGCAAAACTTTAAAGCGTTTTCCCCACATCTCACGTTTTCAAAGTCGGTGTCCATCATAACTTCAAAACTACTCCACCGATCCTTTTGAAATTTTGAACACTATTTCTGTACATAATTTACAAGATAACGCTGGAGATTTTTTATCAATTTTGTTATTAATTTTTATTTTTTAATAACAAATTAGTCGATATTTTTCGCAAAAAATCGCGTTTTTCCCTTCAAAGTGTCCCAAAAAATTGAAAAATTGAAATTTCAAAAAACCCTCCCAGCGTTACCTGGAAAAACCTATTATCTAGCGAATTTTGATTTTTTTGATTTCAGATGATCTAGCACCAAGTTATGATGGACACCGCAATTCTACTTTTTTCCGAGATACGTCCGAATAATTGCTGCCATTGCCGTATTTTTTAATATTTCGTCTTGAAAATTTTACACAATATTCTTCAAATGTCATACCTTAATGTATCATTGATTTTAATAAAGAAATTTTAACTGTGTCGTCACAAAAAATTCACAAATACATGCCTTTTTTTGTACGAATTAATCTTACCCCCCCCCCCCCTTAAGAATCTACTTTGTGTCTGCGAATAAGTCTATGCCAAGGGAATTCCGTATTGCAAGAATAAGTTTATGATTCTACTGATAACAGAGTTTTTGCGGGCTGAGTTTTATAGTTTTTGGGTCGGAAAAGAGTTGTATGTCGTGAACGACAGGTTGGTACGTGAAAATCAATACTTGACAAGACAATAACTCAGGACAGTCCACATATTATGAAGAAATTTAATATCTAGGCATTTGCGTCTAGAAGCTATAAACGGTAGAGAAGATGCAACAATACATGATGGGTCAATCGCTTTAGGAATTAGGGCTGAATACGTTCAATGTTATTTATATGTACCAGATATTGTCGATTACAATTTACTAATTAATTAATCCATCAAAGTTTTTTTATGGGAAATTAGTTAATGAGCTCACCAAAAAGTGGCGCTAGTTTCCTACTGAAGTGATTTTGTACGCCGGATAACATTAAGACTAAAAAGTGGAAAACTATACTATACGCGAGGGCGCTTTTCTTCCATCAACAACAGAATTCTGTAATCTATATCAATATCATGAGCTCCCACCTTGTATTTGAGGACGGAAGCAAAACTTTTTTGTCCGAAAAATTTATCAAAATTTATTTTCAACGGTTTTTTTTTGTTGAATATGAATTTTTATTCTACGCACAAAATTTCGATAAAGTTGGGAGTAGAAAAGTTTTATTAGAGAAAAATCTCTTTTACAATTTGGTGGTGTCTATATTGTATATACCTACGTGCAATTCTAATTGGTCCGCAGGTTGTGGAGAGCAGACAGAGAGAGACATCTATTGGCGGTGTACAGTATGACCGGTAATGGCGATTATGGTCATCATCGAAATGGTCTGCGGATATTAATCGCCCACAAATTACCACAATTGTTCACGGTCTACAATCTTTGTTCCATAATTCTTAATTGCCATAATCGTGTGCGGTCCATAATCTTTCTCACACAATTCTTCCTCGCATATAGTAAAAATATATATTGGGAGAACATTTATATTCCGAATGTAAGAAAAGAATATAATTTATGTAATTATACATACATCATTTAGTTGTATGATACTGTTAAAGTACCATTTAATTCAGACAAGTCATAAAAATAAAAATACAACATTGAAAAAGTTATATAAACCGAGAAAAGGTACAAGAAATATTTTAATATTTTAGAAAGTGCATAAAGTTCATCATTGTATGTATCTGCGTGACGTCTGTCCGATGAACGAGAGTGGTAGACGGCATGAAAGAAAGAGAGAGCGAAAGTTATAAAGTTCAAGGCGCAATTTTATTTATTTTAGGCGGGATCTTATAAACACGCAGCCCCCTCCACGTAAACATTGTAAATATTTGCTATGCCGAATTATTGTCGCGGGAAACTATTGTAAACTAAATAAATAATATATTGTAACGAGGCTAAAAAGAATCACGCGCTTCTGTCAAGTGACAAATGTTTGAAATGGTCACAACACTATGAAAGAATCGAGAACGGTCTACAATGTTCTACGGCTTTCGGGAAGCTTCTGAAACATTCTACAAGAAACAAGAAGCTACGAGAATCGTCTCCTAAATACTGGTAATGCCTAGAAGGTTCGATATCAAGCATTGGCCAGATATAAATAAGACGCGCACGGGAGTAGAGTGGTTGTTGTTTTTAGCGCGCTTGACAGCGAAACCAAAGCCGCGAGCTGCGGAGGTCAGGCCAAGCGAGCGATAATTCGACAGCGAATAATCTGGAAAAATTCTTACGTAGCGAAATAAACCGAAGCGAATAATACGTGCGAAATTGTGTGGAATGTTCTAGCGAATAATGAATAAAGTGTTAAAGCGATAATAAAGTGTATATTTACGAGTGATAAATTACGAAACAGTTTAATTTAAAGAATAGCGTGAAATTTAATAGTGTGAAGTGACTTTGTACATTAAACAATTAGTTAATCAGTAATTAAATTGTTTTTTCCCCTGATACAAGAGAGGGAATATTACAATCATGAAAATCAAAAATACAAAAATAATAAATAATATTAGTAGTAACTAGAAAGGTGTCAAAGATGTTTATATGGAAATTCCTAGGTAGTAATATCTACTACAGTAAGTTTCACCCTACTGACCCAGGGTAAACGTCAATTTTTGCCCAGAAATTGACAAATATTCGTTCAGCGAAAACCAGACGTCTGTCCTCCTTGATGGGACCCGACGAGGGTTTGCTGGTCTCCGAGTGCGAGATAGTCCGTTACACACATTACCTTTGAAATTTACATCAAATGCTTTCCGAGCGACGGAATAAACAGTATGGAAAATGGAGAGCTCTTACAGAAATTGAAAAGAATACGGCTTTTAAATTAAAATATTCTTCACCACAAGAGGAAAGAGCTTATCTTTAGTTCATATTTTTACATTTTTTGCTCCTGGGCGGAGGGATTCTTTTTATTATTTTAATAATATTCATGGGATGTAAAGGCTGTTACAATTGTTTTCAAAGAGTTTTTCCGCGGTGCTTTCGGAGAGAATAAAATGTATTCTGAAGTTTAATAAAATACACCCCTGGTGGTGTGGCCGACATAGGAGGAGAGACGGATGGTGGTAGAGTAATAGAGATAGAGATAATGAATTCAAAGGTTATTATTAATTGATAGTTATTTTGTGGCGCGACATGACTATTTTAATTTAAAATAAATTCAACTCTATAATGCAAACACGTTGAGTTAATTTATCACTAATATAGTTTCGAGAAGAGCAGTCCCTCTCATCATCAGGTATAAATTATAACTAACCTTAATACCAAAATTAAAATTCTTTTGAATTTCGACGGTTTTATAATGTAATAACAGTTTGGAAACCGTCGAAATTCAAAAGAACTTGAATTATAAGAAAAAACTCAAACAATAATATCACTTTCTTACAAAAGTCTCCGCTGCTCAGCATTCCTTAAAGACCACACAAAAAAAAATACCCCCACTGCTCCGCGACCCGCTACTCTACTTAAATATTTTCATAATTTCTATATTTAAGTTACTTAGAAATTAATTTCATTTTCAATTTTCAATTCACTTATTTTTTATATAACATTTACATTACAAACACAAATGTAATTCGTAAATATTATAAATAATTTAGAAATATATAAACAAAAACAAATATTAAAAATATATAAAATCATTCACATCAAAGGTGTAAGAGAATCCTGCTTCGGAATACCCTCTCAGAGACATGGAACAGATCAATATCAAGAGTAATATTGTTCAGCATAGCAGTAGCTCTTCCAACAGGCACAACCATTGGTAGGTTGGTCCTGTATATTGGAACGTGAAACAATCTATGCTGACGTTGTCTTAGGTAATTATCGGGAACATACAAACAAATGCTCCGCATAATTTCACATCACACCGCGCAATAATCAATAAAAATGCGTAATCAGATACACATTCCTTCTAGTCTCTAAACTATTGCAGCCAAGCAAACCCTGGAGGAACTTGGTTGGGTAAAGCCAAGGATAATGCCCGTACTCTCTCATGTAGAGATAGATATCTTAGAAACCTTTTTTGTACTTTCTCTACCATAAGTGAGTACTTAAGCTCATGTGGCCCCCAAATCATCGAGCCACTCTCGAGTCTACTTCGCACCAAGGAGTTGTAAAGAGTTCTCAGTACGCGGGTATTTTCGAAAACCTCGGCTGTACGCAGAATAAATCCTAACATTTACAATGCATTACCACTGACCGCCTCTATGTGATCGTGAAATGACAGGTTAAAGGTTAAACCCGATGACGAGAAGGACTGCTCCTCTCGAAAACAACGTGCGTGCATTACAAAGTTTAATTTAGTTTAAATTATAATTCAAAATTTATTTAATAAAACTGATGAAAAAATCGCAAGAGCTAGTGCAGCTTGAATCTGTTTTAATAAAACATAACTAATATTTAACAAAACAAAGAAAATCTTAATTAATTAGTTTTGAACACATCGCGAAAATATTGGTTTGGTTGCAAATAGTTGGTTCTCAGAAATAGTTGAGTATTTTCGAGCTTGCCAGAGGCATGTTTATTTTATTTATATAATATGAAATATTTTAACAATAATATATTAAGTCAATTACCGGAGTGTTGTTGTATTTCTATTATAATACACGCCTTTTGCTTATTATTGTTACTTACATGGCCACTAACCAATATCTGATTTATCTGATTTTGCCTGAATTATCTTGCCTGATTATGATCTTATCAAGTTAAATACCGCCAATCATTATTTAGATTACTATAAATAACATGAAATATTTCGCCCGCAAAATCTTGCAACAATGTTCCCCGCAAAATTATATATAAAATAAACTGTCTTCAAGGTTTTCAGCCTATTTTTGACTATATTGTAACGAGGCTAAAAAGTGACAGTTTGAAATGATGACGAAGATTCCAGAACGGCCTAGCATAATCTACGGCTTACGAGAAACATCTCCAAAAGTCTGGAAAACGCGAAGAACTTCTCGAAAACGCGGTAAACATCTCAGAATTTCGATATCAGAGCATTAGCGAATATGAATACGGCACACGGGAGTGAAGAGGAGTCAGAATTGTTTCGGGCGCGCGCGTCTGACAGCGATAATAGAAGCGAAGGTAGCCGCGAGTCGCGAGTTGCCAGGACGGCCAGGCGAGCCGTAATTCGACAGCGAAGATTCCGGAAAGTTCTTACGTAGCGAGATAAACCGAAGCGAAATTAATAAGTGCGGAAATTGGATGGAATATTCTAGTGAATAAAGTGTCAAAGCAAATATAAAGTGTCCATTTGCGAGTGATAAATTTCCGAAATAGTTAATTTAAGGAAAAGTGTTACATTTAATAGTGATAAGCGACTTTGTACGTTAGTTTAATTAATTAATCGGTATTTAATAAATCCTGTATTAAATCCCAGCGTTTTCATTAATTCCTCCTGTAGCCATGACACATGCTTTAATGCACATAAATCATTTTCGTATATCTACAATGAATCCTTTGAATCTATCACTGAATTTCTCCTAGTGTATTTTATTTTATTTTGTGTTTAGGGAACGTTATGTCGACCGATTCGATGGTGAATGTTCTGCGGGTCCTTTGATCGCCTCTCAAGGGGCCCACAGTTGTGGAATGATTGAGAAACACTGGTATAGAAAGTTGTTTTAAGGTTTGAGATTAGTTTTTTTTTACCCTTCCAGTTCGAGTATTAAAATAAAGTACCTAAGATGTTCGTAGCTGAAAGTATTTACATATTATTATGTGAAAATATTATCAGTTTTTGAAGCCGCGTTCGAAGAAATCACACATACATGAAAAGTTAGATTATTTTACTTATACAAGATAATATTACTTTTTATAGTTAGTTAGTTTAGTTTTTGACGTTACAAACTATTGTACTAAAGTATTTCTCACCATCAGTTCATCTGATCCAAGATACTTGGCAATGAATTTGTTTTTATCATTGTTTTTATCAACCTCATAAAAATTATGCCTGTCATTTTTCATTAAAATGTTACTTATTTATTTATTTATTAAGGAATCTTAATAGATTTTTAAACATATAATGTAAAAGCATAGTGTTCATTTCATAGACCAATTTAATTTAAAAGATTCACAGATGTTAAGAACAAAGTTAGATAAGATATTTTTAAGTTTTGAATTAATTAATGAATAGTAGTAAGCAACAAAAAATGTTAAGACTGAATAATGGTTAGTGATTGAATGTGAAAAAAGAAAAAGTGTATCAAGAAATTAGTTAAATAATGGGTGAAAAAGGATGAGGAGGAAGGAATCAGGTTAGAGGTGGAGGAAGAGAAGATCAAATATAGTGAATGAATGGTCAAAGTCGATTTAGTAAATGTAATCTAAAACATTCTTTTAAATTCAGTAAGACCAATGTTGAAGAGGTCAATATCGATACAATTATTATTGAAAGCTTTGCATGCGCGATATAAAAATGTATTTTGTGTATGGGATGCTCTATTTCTCGGAACACGGAAGAGCGCATTATGTTTTAGCCCTTAATTTATTCTTAGTATACTTATTTCACTAACATTACGGAATAATTTATGTTTTTATCAGTCTGATTAAATTTTTTTTTTATAATATATACACTTATACATACACATTGTAACGAATGATTAACAGAAGAAATTGCGAACTGTCCGAATTCCTTTTAATGTCACTTTGAAACAAAACTAATGGAACCCTCTAGAACACCCTACATCACTCTAGAATTATCTACAACATTCGGGAGACGCCTAGAATAGTCTGGAAGCGACGGGAACCTTCTAGCAAACACTAAAAATGAAAAAAATATTCTCGAGGTTTCTAAAAACCAAGGTGTTTTGTATAAATAGCGGGACCAGCGCCGCGGTGAGTCGTTGTTAATTTTGAAGATCCTATACTTGCGATATTAGCGACAAACCGCAGTGATAGCAATATTACCATCGAGCGCTGTAAACTCATTTTTTGTACCTGTTATCTGCCCAAATCCCCCTAACTCAAATGTCATAAAATCCAAACCTTCTTATTAAAATGTACATCTACAGAAAATATTTCAGGTTTGATAATATAACATACGTCTGGCAGTCACTGGCTCTTAGTCTATCCCGTCCTATTGTGCGTAATGGGCGGCCCTCCTCACGAAGATACAGTGGTATCGAAACCGGTATACGTAAAGTTACTGAAATTGGACTATACAAAGTTCTTAATTTATTAAATATAACAATTGTGTCGAAACACAAAGTTAACGTTATAAACATATAAAAGATGATTTATTGACAAATTTTTGACATGACAAAATACGACATTTATTGACAAATTTAGTTATTAAGATGACTTTTTAAATAAAATACTCCATATTGGATTTTTTTATAATTTCAGTTCATTGAAAATTAAAACTAATAAGTGAATCCATTATCTACTATATCACATATGTCATCGGTATTAATCATTTATCAAAATATATAATTCTCTACGTAACAATGTCCGTTACCAACGATACCAGAATGCTCAATTAATAATGAGATATAAGTAGCAAAAAAGCATAATTCTCTTTTTATTAATGTACATCACTAACGTTATCAAGATGTTACTCTAGATAGCGCTGCACTCCCAGCATTACCTGGCTGCCGAAATATATATTATATTTAAATGGTTTCAAAATCTCATAATTAATTTTAATCAATAAGAAAAAATATTGTCGTCCGTATCGGACTCCGAATCCTCATCTAAATTTATATTAAGTTGATTTAAGTCTGTGGTCACAGTATCCTGAACTTGCAATCACCGTATCTTTAAATAAAAAAATGTTAAACAAAGAAAAGACCGCTCCGCGTGACTTCCAGTGTGATACTGAAGTGGACAATGGATTAGCTTTAAAAAAGGTAAACCACTACACAATTTACGTGTTACAGAGGGTATCACTGACACTAATGCAAGTGGCTTTCATAAAGCGAACGGACCCTAAATATTTTATTTAATATTGATCACGTCAAAATTGAAAAAATACATAATGAATATTGACCTCGACAGAAGAACGGATCAAATTAAAAATGAATACATAACAAAAATAGAAGAAAAAAACACAAAAATAAATATTTTTCCAGTGCTCATCTTTAAATAAATATTCTATAGAAATAGGTGTAGGTACTCATAACTGTTAAATAGGAGATAGCTCTTATTTCTAAAGGAATTACTTGATGTGTTTCTATATTGCGTGGGTGTTAAGGTGTTTTTCTGATCTTTTGATCTTAAGATTACACGTGTTTACTTGTTCCCTGACATACTATATTTTTACTCTGGCTATGATATTAATAACCCTTTCACACTTCTTTTCTCGTGACACTTTTCTTATAATTTTAGCTTTATTTTTTCTGCACAAGCAAACGATATTAAATGTTACTGTTTTTATTATCGAGTGCTTGTCAGATTCACACTCTTCCGAAAATATTATATTCTAAACATTTTATATAAGCACTCGCTCATTCCTCTACCGACGTCTCAGCTGCGTAAGTGAGCACTGGCCTAATAAGCGTTTTGTACACTAATATCTTGGTGTTTCTGGACAGCAGTCTGGATTTTATCTGCTTTTGTAGGCGGAAAAAACAGCGATTCGCGCTCACTATACGCTTCTGGATCTCTGTAGTATTATTGTTGCTTGTTATCAGGGATCCTAGGTATGTAAATCTTGGTACCGTTTCAAAATTTGACTTCCACACGAGAGAGTTGGGATTTGTTGGGTGCATCCTACGGCCATGTATTTGGTCTTCTGCTGGTTTACTATTAATAATGCTTACTTTTAGTAAAACTATATGATTTTAATATCATTTACGAAAATACATAAAATAAAATATCTTCAATAATTGCAAAGTGATTTTGTGGTAACATTATTTACATTTATAACACGAATTTTTTTTTTGTAAACCGCTAATTTATTAAATTATCAGATTGTTTCGGGGCCAACGGTCCCTTTATCAGGGTACAACGTATAGGTACCTACATACACATACGTAGGTACATATGTATGCGTTATATCCTGATGAAGGGATTATTGGTCCCGAAATATGTTGATAAGTCAATAAATAAGTCAAGATATATTATCGATGTATCACAGAGACGAAGCTATCTATATGGGAAAGTAGGTATGAAAGTCTTTAGGTGTTTATAGAGCATATGACCTGTCGTATGGCTGGCTTATGTGATTACTTCACGCAATGTAACATTCACCAAATCCACCCATGATTGACTGCCACATCTATCAAATTTTGAATGTAGTAGTTATATATGAGGGGCGTGCAGTGGGAACATCGCAGCATGACTTTTACGTAACCAATTATTTAGAAAAAAAATCTGAATACAACATATATTTCGTAATATTTCTATCACAATTGTATCATAGTATTCATATTTTGATATATCATAAAAATTTGTAGCATAAATATTTGATTTCTATTTTTTTTTCAAAATAAACGTTTACAAAAAAATCATGCTTCAATGTTCCCACTGCACGCGCCTGGTAGATAAATATGTTATTCGAAGCCTCAAATAAACACATCCAATGTTTAACTTAAATATATATATGTTTAAGTATCTTTGTTGTTTGGTATTAATGCCAATATTTTATATATTTTTTTATAATTTATCATTCACAAGATACAAACTTCACTACATCTGATATTTGCTTCTGAGATTTAATAAATTTCGTTATCGAATGAATCGATGGAATAAACAATTATTGAAATCATTTTTTTAAATGTTTTTTTTCATTAAAGTGAAAAAGCATATTAGTAAATATCAATTTCAATTTATTTATTCAATAATATGTTCACTACAAACTTGATATTCAATGCATACATATTATGAAGATATATCTATTACTTAATCAATTAAAATTGACATGTACAATCTGGTCAAAGGTGTAGGAGAATCCTGCTTCGGAAAACCCCTTCAGACACATGGAATATATTATTATCAATACCCAAAGCGATTTTGTTCAGCATAGCTGTATGTCCTCCAACAGGCATATAACCATCGGCAGGTTGGTCCTGTATATTGGAATGTGGAACAATCTATGCTGACGACGTCTAAGGAACACACAAACCAATTCTTTGCACAATTTCAGTATTATCGATCAAAAAATTCTCATAAATCATAAAATTCTCCTTGGTAGAAAGCAATAACTTGGTGGTTTGACATATTAAAATAAATAAAAACACTTTACTTTGTATTAAACCACGATTTATTGTCGTGCCAA
Source organism: Agrypnia vestita (assembly GCA_016648135.1). NCBI lineage: Eukaryota > Metazoa > Arthropoda > Insecta > Trichoptera > Phryganeidae > Agrypnia > Agrypnia vestita. The sequence goes on from JADDOH010007439.1 coordinate 166,607, forward strand.
CCGGTTTCGCTTAAACTTAAGCTTCATCAGGGCAACTTAATAACTAAACAATTAATACAAAGCAGTGCACTTATATATACATAATGAGGGAGACAAAATATAAAATTACATAGAAAAAAAAATTCTATGTAATTTTATATTTTGTCTCCCAAAGTAAAGTGTTTTTATTTATCATAAAATTTTCATTTCTAAAATTCTCGATCAAATTCTTTCATGTGCCATAGGCTCTCCACCACTACCTTAGTGGATCACCACGGACGTCCCTTTCCTCCATATTAAATGCTATGTAACGTAATAGGTGAGCCAAGTATTGATTCTAGATTTAATGGAATACACTTAGCGGGATACATCTCCCTAAGTACAGAAGGTAAGTAATGGTAATCCGCTATGGCAGACTATCGTTGGGTGTATTAAGTGAGCAGCATCCATTTAAAGCGAGCATAAAGATTTGTAACCTCTACCGGAAGTTAGGGTTACGGAGAAACACCGAACCTGAATCAGCATAATCTGAGCTGATGAGCTCATTGGTAGGGGGCAAATAAACACTCGTAAGTAGTGATGGGTCCGCTCTGTACTCACTACTACAATGTAGTACATACTACATTACATTGAAGTGTACACTTTGTAGTCTGAGGCTTGGATCGATATTTTTCGATATTCTCATCGAAAGATATCGATCATGTCGGAAGCCGCAGACAGCACAGCCCTATACCTTTTTTGGGAGAATATTCTGGAAGCATTCGCAAATATCTATAAATAGAGGGAGAGACGCGACTTTTAACACTCTCCTCGTAGACCTCGTTCATCCAGTGTTTTATAACTAGTCTTAAGTTTTTATAAAAAGTATTGTTAAAAATCGGTGTATTCAAGATTAAATAAATCTTGTAAGTATATTCCAAATTCTTCTTTTTATTCTCTGCTTCCCGAATTATATATATATATTCCAATATTTAGATACCCCAGTACTTAAATATTGGTGGTGACCCCTTAGATAAAATAAAGCCCATAAAAAACAAAAATAAAAGAGAAACAATATACTCGCCCCCCACCCACAACTTCACACCTTTTGAAGTGTAGTGCACACTACAAACTACACACACATCAAAGTTACTCTGGAAACTGAAACAACCCCCCCCGCCCATGGCTTGAAAAATTTTGGAACTGAATGAAGAAATCTTCGGAATTTTTCTAGTATGTTTTTTGGCGACCTTTATTGTACTTATATTGTACTATAAGACTACAATTACCTCATTAGTACTACAATTTTGTAGTACTGCGATAGTTCGCTTCATTAGTACTACAATTATTTCATTACTTCACTTCATTAGTCCTACAATTTCGCAGTACTACAATTAGTTCACTTCATGTACTTTTTACTACAAATGTAGTGTACACTTTGTAGTCTTCAACCTATGAACTTGGTGAACGTGTGTGTGTTGTAGTCTTCAATTTGAAATGTGGTTCTGTGTCAAATTTACATATGGAATCCAATACTTTAGATTTAACCGGTCGGGTGCCGAAGCGCAGATCGGCACGACAAACTATTGTACCCTCTACGTGCCCTAGGAATTTCCTGGGGAGACCACACGACGAATGAAGAGGATCTCAGCAGGATCGATAAAACCAGGCACATGATGAATACCATCTCGGGGCATATTTTACGCCATGAAAATTATACTGGAGGGAATGGTAGAGGGAAAGATTGCCTGAGGGCGCCCTCGCCGTGAATATCCTGATCAAGTGTGCCAAGATATGAATTGTGCCTCCTACACAGAGCTGAAGAGGATCGCCGGAGACCGAGCGGAATGGAGAAGGAGATGTGCTTCGCTGCAAACCAATCACACGGATTGAAACACAGGAAGGAAGGACAACTAGAATTACATAGAGCACAAATTGCAGGCAACGCAAGCGCGCTCAGCGTCATCGCGTCATCGTCATCAAGTACGAATGTGGTTTTCGTTGCTACCGTTTATTCGACAAATGTATGTAGAAACGAATTAAACAATTCAAATTATTTTTTTTATTTAATTTCGATCTACTGTACAACGATTGTCTTTTTCACGAATAACTGCGACAGTGTCCGACACTGCCTGCATTTTTATTAAATATAATTTTCTCGTTTCATTGGTCGAAACAAAATGCATTTATATGTTAAAAATCTCGATATAGTTACAATATACTAGAAGTAGTAGAAAGCTATCGGCTTTGCCAATTGGTAGTGGCCGCCTAGCGATAGTTACTTAGAAGCGTACATGATCACAAGCGCATGAAATGAAATGGACAATACATACGTAGACGGAATAATACTGAAAAGATTAAGTAAAAAAATGGGATGCGGATTAAATGGAATCTGAGATTCGAGGCAAAATTGCAAACAGGAGTCCTGGAAGACGAAGGACCTTAAAGACCTTAAAGTCTAAAGCCATGGTTCGGGAAGTATGCAGTTTGACTATTTCCATCTGCTGCAAGCGCTTCAAGAAGAAAATAATCCCAGTTAAATAAAACCACTAACACCACGTTTGTAAATTCAAACGAGCTGTTCGAGTTAAAATTTGCAGAAAATAAATTTAATATTTATTCTAGTTAATCCAAATTAATTATTCTGACAGATTAAATTGTGAGTAGTGCGGTAATGGTGATGAAATTATTATCGGATAAACACGTAAAATGTATTCATCAGTGGCGTGCAGCGCATACAAGCAAAAAAGTTTGCATTAGTAAATATTCTGGGGAACAAATATTAATTAAATAATTCTTATCTTAAGAAAAACGTGATTTAAAATTCTAGCTGTAATTCGTGGCTACGGCTAGATTTTTTATTTACGACGTCTCTGTATCCAACTTCACGTTAATGCTTATTCTATCTCAGTTGTCGTACTGAACTGTGTACTTTCCTACTGAAACTGTTTTTTTGTAGAAGCCAAGTAAATTTTTCGTAGAATATAGCGTGTTTCTTCGAAAGTTTAAAATGAGATGAGAACTGCGCGCACGTCACTTGCAGAAATAAAATTCTTACAAATTCCATAGTTGCTAGCAAACACAACTTTTTATATGAATTCTATTTCTCTTTTCTATGGTGAATTCCAACTGTCAAATCATAATATGATCTACATGAATTATGTTGAGTACGTTTGTTCTTTCCTCTTATTATTTTTATTTGAATTACTGAGTTAATTTATTACAATTAACAGTACAAATTCAATATGTTTCTGTTAACATGAATTATTTTATGGTAATTTATAAAGAAAATAAAATGTAGGTTTTTTTTAACATTTTATGCGCAGTATAAAAATGTTTATTTACGACATTGCCATCGATATTATTATCATAAAATTTTTGATTTATTTTTGTGAAAAGAAACGTACCTATATTTGAAATAAGTCTTACATCCGATTTAATTATATATAAATCGGTTTCGAAATATACTGAAAAGTTTTGCCCTGTTATATATAAAATATTTATTTTTTAGAATATCCTTGTTTATAATATTCATTTTAAAGTGCAATTATTTTTGCGGAGTAAAGCTACTCAGAAGAGTTCAATACATACAGCTAAAATAAAAAAATACTTATATATAAGCGTATATATATTTTTAAATATAATATATAATCAAGAATGTTCTTAGTTTTCACGGCCACTCAAATTCTTCTGGTTTATGTCTTCTGGAGTATTATGCCGTGTTATTACGACCTTTCTGGCCGACGTTTTGGATTCCTTTGCAGGGTCCATCATCAGGGCTGATGTGTTATTGTGAGTATTGGTGTTGTGGTTATGTAGGTTTCGACACGGTATTGCAAGCCAATATTAACCACAACACCAACACTCACAATAACACATCATCCCTTATGATGAACCCTGCAATGGGATCCGAAACATTGACCAGAAAGATCGTAATAACATGGCATAATACCCCAGAAGACACAAACCAGAAAACAATATATAATAGATCACAGCATAACCTAAGTTTATAGCTACTGCACGCCACTGGTATGTACATATTTCTAGGAGTACTATTATATAGCAGTTAAGCTTGGTTTATTTTAATATGCGGTCTGCACCCGCTGCTACAGCACTGCAATCCATTTCGTTATGTAAATATAACTTATACCACGTAGATAAACATTTTTTAATCTCTATCGTTCATACGATTCATCAGTCATTTCATCATTCATTTGATGATTTCATTCCCTATCGATTTTTCGATCGACCTTTCCCAATCGATTTCTGCATTTTTGCTTCCACTCCATTTTCGCTTCCTCTCCATTTATGTCATTATTAGTTTTATTGGTAATGTGAAACTGGTGATAATTTATTAAAGATTTAAGGTTGTTAATACGGTCGTTAGACATATTTAACTGTAACTAGTTGCGAATATTTTATACGATCCGTATGTTTTTCCGAGAAACGATTCTCGACGTTTCGTTGAATTCTTATTCAACGTCATCAGGAGGACGACCTTTGCCCGCGGAGGTAGAGGGCGGACTGATTACTGCTTCCGAGGGCGCGAATTATATGCACTTTGTTGTGGAGTGTTCACTTCTTCTACAATAGAGGTTGCCAGTGTGCAATATGTACTAGTTACATCGGCGGATTTTATTGCGACGTCTCTCAAAGATTGAATCAATGTCGTAAGAACAGGGCGCCAAATACTTCTAGTTTCTAACTGTCATCCCTATTGAAATTGGGATGGTGATAAGTTAGATGGTTTGAGTATAAAGTCAATTCTAGGTATTCAGAAATTTCTTCTACCCAGGCCTGATGAAGATATCAAATAATATTAACAGCAACTAACACACAGAAATGCCAAAGAGTAAGCACTTTCACTAAGCTGAGGTGGGTCTAAACTAATTATTAGCGAGGCTTACGAGCGAGAGGTGGACCTGAAGGTGGCTTCCATAGTCGGAGAGCAGAAGTGTGGATCAGACAAAAATGACGTGCACTTATGACCTGGAGAGAAACGCCGTTCTTGCAAAACAAGGAGTGATGGTGGATTATATACTCAATCGATGAAAAATAGAAGAAGATGATGATGATGATGAAGAGATACCGAAATAAAAACACGAGCGAGCCTTACAGTAGTCGCATATGATGTGTAACATTTGACATCTCACAATTAAAATTATCAATTGAGCAGCAACAGAAATTAACATCAACATTTTAAAAAGCTAATAATACCTTTATACTTATTAATTAGTAAATACAAGTAAAGAAAATGTATGTGCATTTATTTATTATTGAATTTTGCCGCACTAGGTAGGTATCATATATCTTCATACGCATTTTGCTTAGAAATGTGTTTGGTCAATCATACGTTTTTATTTATTTTCATAAATGGTGATAGTGCGCCGCCATACATATTAAATGAAAACTTTGAATAAATATTTAAAAATAATCACATAAATTACATAAAATTTGAGAATGTAAATCACTATGGGTAGTTATTGTTTATATTAATGTAAAAAAATTAAGCATTTATTGGATAGTTTCGAAGATATAAGCCCAAATTTATCAAAGTTACAACATCCATACGCTTCACACCAGCCCCGTAGCATATATACAAAATTAGAAGCGTTGGCTGTTGGAAGTGTGCATCTTCGCTGTGAAGGCGCTTGCTGGACATTGATAAACGATGATTTTTTCCCATCGCGCGCGCTCATTGGTTAAATGGCATTGCGCGCGCTTCCCTGGCGTCTTATTTCCTGTTACGCATTTCCGTCCATTTTATCAAAATCACTGCCACATATTGCAGGAAAACGAGAGGAAAGATGTTACACATTAAAAATATTAATGCATTAAAAAAATTACACAAAAACTATAAGCACTACAAAATTTCAGAATTTCTTAGAAAAATATAATAGTTATATTGGTAAATTCGCCCTTAAGGGCAGCACATATCTGCCATCCTTTGTCCTTGTAAACTTATGTTGTAAACTGAAAATTTACATTGAAACCACTTTGTCAGCAAAAGTAACATAATGTGCCTACACCGCTGAAATTTCAAGAGATATAAACTGCCTGGTGTGTATTTTATTAAGTAAATAATAAGAATTTTTTATCAAGAAAAGATCTACACACAATAAGGATAAAAGTATCCAGAGATATTGTTAAAATAATTAACTTTAATATAATTTAAAAATAATTAAAATTGTTTCGAGAAAAACTTTTCTCTTGTTTGCTCTTGTGATACTCATAACCTCCAGTGATCTGAGTATGAAATCTTTTTCAATGTTAATAATGTATTATCCCACATATGATTTTTTTGTTGCCAATAGTAAATATTTTTTTAATTAAAGATAAACCAAAATAAACTCTTCCTGAAAAAATCAAGTACTATAGAGCAGAGTTTAGCGATCTTTCGACTTTGGACCGATTTGAAGAAATCTTTCTAATTTGGACCGTAATTCCTGCGGAGGACTTTATTTTCAAATACGTGCAGTCTGTTCTTCTGCGCTTATGTGAAATACAAAGCTTTATATTAATATAGGAAATTTTTTGTTTTGTGTCAAAATTGAAATCTCATCTGAAATCTAACCTTACGTAGTCATCGCAGACTTCAGAAGACGAGGTAGAGTGATGACGGTCTTAGCTCTATAGTTAAAATCATTTATTGTGTTCAGATGACTATAAACTCAGCATGACTTTAAATAATAATAATAATACGTTTATCTTGGTATTACCATAGATACATTTTTCAAATGGGATATTCAAGTAAATAAGGTATGTAAGAGGTTGAGAACTGTATTGGGATGTATGCACAAGATAAAGTACTATGTTTCGATACAGACTATGAAAACTATATATCAATCTTTAGCGGAATCGGTAATAAGGTATGGAATAACTAGCTGGGGTCTAACTTGCAAAACTAATATTAGAAAAATTCAAAATATTCAAAATTCGGCTACAAAATTAATAAATAAAGAAAGTGCTACTAAAGATATACAGGAACTCTTCAAGAAACAAGGCTCTATGCCAATTAATGCTATCTTGTGGTACAAACTAATTACACGATATCATGAAGATGGGACATATAAGCATAGATTGATTCATAAACATAGTACCAGATTTACGGTTAAAGAAGGACTAAGAATACCGAAGGTCATAAATAAATATGGACAAAGAACATTAAAATATGTCATACCAAAAATATTAAATAAAATCCCATGTCGTGTCAAAATGGATATTAATAAAAAAGGGCAAAATACAGAATTAATGAATATGTTATTAAATAAAAGAGACTTATTTTGATTTTGGTAATATTTGTATTTTTTCTTGTATTGTATTGTTGATTTGTATTTGAGTTTATAAGATCTATTGTAATTAATTAATATGAATGTATTTCTGGTAAATACAATTTATTTATATATATGTATTGATGCACCTACAGACAAATATCAATGTGATGTTTTGTGGGTTTGAGATGTAAAAAAAAAAAATTTTAATAAGAAAAAAATAATAATAATAATAAAATAAAAAAATAATAATTGATAATTTCTATAGCGCCATTTTCGTAAAAAAATCACCTCAAGGGCGCTTTACACTAACATTGTTTAGTCCTACACTATTATTTAATTTAATAGAAAGGATTTTACAAAAAGGTGCATTTAAAGTCTTTTTTTAACACTATTTCTGTTGTACTATTCCGTATTATGGAGGGAAGAGAGTTCCACGCCTTTGGACCTGCCACCGCAAATGCACGTTCACCAAATTTAATCTTCTGGTAGTGGATGGTTGGTTCTACAACCCTTTCTGCGGCTGAAGTAATGGCTGATCTCAGAGTTTGTCGTCTACTATTTAAATCGTCTGGGATGCAGAGCTCTTGAAGATACAGAGGCGCCATATTATATGTCGCCTTATACATTGACCAACACAACTTAAACTTGACTCTTTGAGGAAAACGAAGGCAATGTAGTTCACGCAAAAGGGATGTTGTATGCGAGAATTTTGATGCTCCATGTACTATTCTTGTTACCGCATTAAGCCACGTCTATCCAGCTGGAATTTTGGAAGTCCAGCATAAATGCTCTTACAGTAGTCCACACATGACAACACAAATGCATTTCTGAATAAACGGGTGGCTTCAGGGGGAAGGTATCTCTAATCTGTCAGTTGACTTTACACTGAGGAAAGGAAATTCGATAATATTGTTGGTCACAGGTTTATGTAATAACTAAGCGATTTTAAATACAAATGATGTTATAAAGTAGGGATCTCGTAGGGGACCGGTAGAGAAGAGGCGCGCCGAAAGAATCGACCCGAAGAACGTTCGCCCGATCCGTTCGTGGCGCTAAGCTAAGACATTATCGTACATTTCAAAAAGTAACTTTTGCTTAATTAGTTTTCTTCCTTACCACGCCCACCTCTTGAATCCTCCATACACCAAAATTCATCCTAACACAAATACATACACATACACCATCCGCGCGGTCCATAAACTATGTATTTTATGCTACGCCTTGTTTATACTTTATACATACAAAGTATTAAGTTTCTTAAGGCTGGACATTCACTGCAAATGCATATTTCGGCGTTTTTTACGAAAATGTATATTCTAGACTGCAGTTTTTTAGGGCAATTACTTAGATAGAATCTTTGTTCTAATATAAAAGTAATAAACTAAACATTATTTACAATAATTAAGAGAATATAAGCATTAATCGACAGGCCGCGGCAAAATAAAACGTTTTTAGTGTTCTAGGCGGCGCAAAGTTTTAATGAATATTTGTATGTACGAATAATATGTTTTTTATACGTATAAAGTATATTTCATTATCTAGAATCCGTACTAAGATAATTAAAAAATATTCAATATTAATAAATGTTTTAAATTTGCACGAAATTTTTACGTTTTTTTTGTTGATTTCAAAACGTTTTTTATTAAAAAATATTGATTATTTTATTTGTATATATCTACTTTTATATGAGTATTTCACCAACATGTTTCAGAAATACCTTTCCATCGTCAGGGTGTTATATGTATGTCAAAATATCAAAATGAATAATGTCTTTTCTTTTTTGTTTTTCTAAATTATTAAAAAATTTATTTAAAAAAATATTATTAGTGAAGTTCTTGATTACTCGCAATTATTGGAAAAAATTTTAGAATTGGGCTAGTAGTCAAATTCAATTGATTATTAATAATATTTTGTTTATTATTACACGCTTTACTAATTTCTAACGATTCTAAATTAGTCAATTTCAGACCAAAATTATTTATGTGTAAAATAGAAAGTCCTAAATTCTTTTTTATTTATAAAAACAGATGATTTTAAACAGCATATTCTTTTTATTCATATTTTCACCCATTATAATGACCATCATGTATAGTTTCTACAATGTTAACGCCAAATCCATCATTAATGTGACCTGTTCCTGATTTCTGAAAAAAACACAAACTTCATCGTTTCCTGGTGTCGATGAGCCAACACCTCTCATGCATCCTGGTAAAAGTACAGAGAAGGTAATACTATGATGGATGAATGACCATTTGGTGTGATGCTGTGTGAAGCTTATTTTAAATCAGACTTAAGTATTTCTTTATTAATGCTTGGGATTATTAGACACATTTTTTCGCTTTTATTATACGAGACAGCGAGAGTAAGGTCGGCGTATAAAATCTTTCACAGAGACGGCACACCACTTTTTGAAATTGAGATTTATTATCAAAACATAATAAGACATTATAATTTATTACTAAGTAAGGTTAGGTTACTGAGGTGGTTTGCATAGCTGAGAAACTATATTTAGTAACACATTACACCTTCGGAAATTTTACGTTAATTTCTGAGAAAGATATCACGAACTATATGCTATGCTCTATGCTTTGAATGTGAAGCTTGAAAGGCAATGAAACGAAAAAAGGATGAAAGGATACTGAATAGTCAGGAGCGTAGTAAAACCATTTAAAAAATTAGGACTGAATATAACAGAAGGCACGGCGGGTTTTTCGCAGATGTGAAAACCAACCTAACCTAACCTTAACTGTACACGATATCATGTACACGATATGTATATATATGTGTATAAATTCATAATATATATGCATTAAACATAAAGTTTGTAATGTACATATTATGTAATAAATAAAAATTGAAAATTGAAATTGAATTGAAATTGAAATCAGATATTGGAAGTTAGTTATGCTGAGAAACCTCAACAACCCATGACCATACAAGAGAAGATACACGAAAGTAAAAGAAAGTCGTGAGTCAGGGTAATAGGGTATGGCGTTCAATATGTCTGCGTACCCCAGAGCTGAAACGGCATGATAAAAATAAGTTAGGCTAATAAGAAGACACATTTGTACATAAAAAAACACATTATTATTGTGGCAAAATTGGATAACGCGCCATTCCCGGATAGAGTGGAGGTCCGTTGGTTCGAATCCCTGTAACAGCTAAAATATTTTTAGTTTTCTGTATATCTTTTCTAATTGATTAAAAAATTTGTTTATAACTTTTCCTTTCAAAAAAACATGTATTTTATTTAAAACCTCGGTGTAACAAAAACAGTTCGTCTTTAAGGCAGTCCAGAGCTACTTTTCCAGAAGAGTATACTTCTTTGAAGATGAATGCATTGGAATAGATTAAAGTGAAGCGTGCTCCGAAAGTTTTGCTTGTAAATTTTTAATCAAAAACTATCCAATTTGTCGGATGAAAATTTTCAAAGTAAATACGCAATTTCGTGCATTCAGACTACTTTAAATATTTATCAAAAAATTCACAAATTGGACATATACACGTATATTTATACGCTTATGGCTGGATAACCGAATGTACATATGAAAATGCTGTTTACATATACAGAACAATTATGATTTCTTATTTATTTTTTCATTATTCATATTTGTGTTAACTCCCTTCAGGGCTTTTACATTAAGCAAGTGTACATTGAATGAATGAACTTCAAACAAAATGTCTAGAAATTGTTACACAGTTAATGTCCAAGAAATACAAGCAAAAAATAATATAATGTAGAAAGCAAGTACACAACAACAAATACCATTAGCACATAAAAGCATAATATAATAAAAAATATTTTCGAAGGAATCAAACACTTGGTGGTGGGACATTATAATTAAATAAATAAAAATAACTTGGTTAAACACCACTTATATTTATTGTCGATTCCGACCAGGTTTCGCTACAACCGTAGCTTCTTCGGGGAGAATCTTCATTCTCACCAAGATTTCAAGAAGTAAATGCCTTTACTTGCGATATCCGATTTCTCTGGTCTGATCTGACAGCTAGGCTCTAGAGCAAACGTAACCACATCAAATAAATAAATAAATACTAAAGCTGTATTTAAAGCTTATAGAAAAAAGATTATTTCATATGCACTTGTTAATTTCTTCTCCCAAATGATGTAAAATAATGGCAAAATTGTCATTGTTACGTTGGACCACAGAAAAAAGAAATAGGTATTGTTGGATTATATTTATACATCACGTTTGACGGATAACGTTATGTACTTCTTTCTTCTTCTGACCACTCCACCGACGTATAATTACGTCTCGTTTATTTATTATTTTTATTTTCGTCTTTGCAGTCTTGGGATAAGGCCGGTCGCACTTTGGATACGAATCATTACGTACGCAATAATTCGTATCTTGCGTTGGTCACGATCAGTTACTTTTCGCATTTCTCCAATAACGTTTGTGCCAAATGAATAATCTGTACCTTCTAGAAAACTCGCTTCTTACTCGTAGACTGCTACGGAGTCGTCGGCATCGTAGAACCAAATGGGTGAACGAAATATAATATACTAGAAGGGATGAATTTGGTATATTCCATCATTTTATGGCAGACTTAAGTAATGACAAATTTCATGACAATCAATCAATCTAATAGACTCACAAATGCTGGGAATAATCGAAGTGTAACGAGAGCTCATAACATCGGAGAAATATTTAAAAGTTTTCTTGTTCGAAGTACATAATTATACCTCACCTTCATTAAACCAAATTATTTAACTTACAGGTATTTTTAGTTCTTTAGAGATTCTCCGCCATGATCTGCGCTGAGGGTCACGCAGTTGAATCACTTTGGTTCCACAAACATTTGTGGTCATGTATCAAATTGACAAAATTTTCAATATCCATCGTACGAAACCGCAAAAATTTCCGAACAAATCCGGATCGTGTCGGAGGTCGCATCTATACGTGCGTACACGCGCTACTAAATCGTGTACAGTGTGCGATGTTCAATACTACTGGGAAGGTCAGGAATGTACTTGTGTATTCGTACGCATACGTACTACTCAATTTCGTACGAAAACGCATCCAGTGTGCGGCCGGCGCACACTGTAATATATTCCAAATCTAGCGGAACTTAATACAATGTATACTAATTTAATTTTTATCTCCGGATATACTGAATAGATTTTTATGAAACTTTTCCTGAATGTTCATTAATATATTTTTAATATGTACACATAACTAAAATCTATTCAAATTCATAGAATTTCTTTAAAAACTTAAAAGCCATACTTAAAATAATCTTTTCATTACTGTAGGTACTCCTAAAGAAAATTAAAAAATATCGTACGAGTGTCGAAAACACGTGCCGCCAAATTTAATGAAATCTTACAGAATATGAACCAAAGCAGTAAATAAAATAATTTTCTCGTTGGGTACCCATGGATATTTTTTGTAAAATCAAAGCAAAGTCACACTTCTTCAAAAATATTACAATTTCGATATGTACAAGTAAATGGCTTTGTATCTGGCAATAAAATATATATATTGTAATAAAGTTTACTTTGTAAAGTAGTCATAGAGGTGAAGATAAAATATATATGTGTATTAGTAACTATACTTCGAAATAAAGTCACTTTATTCTTGATCACAATGACTCAAATTAACGAACAAAGTTGCTGTCAGAATGTCGGTCTATGCAAGTGTCACTTTGCCAGTTTGCTATCTGAAAACCGGTGCTGTTATTTAGCAAATAATTATCAAAACATATAGTCTAGGTAATTATCTACTGTGTATATTTTACTAATTTTTATTTGCTTGCTTTTTAATTTTTGAATAAAGTTCCGCTAGATTGCGAATATATTACAGTGTGCGGCGTAAAGATCTGACATCCGAATATTGCTATTTTCAGAATAGCACAGAACATGTGCCAAGTACGTCCGTAGAATTCTGAGGTATTGATTGTATTGAATGCTGTTCACATGCACGACATGCTACGGGAAAGTTCTCGGCTCCCGTGTCGCGTTTCGGTCACCGGAAGTTCCGACAGGGGGCGCCATTTGTCTTGTTGTTATCCCGGCGGAGAGCTTCCGGATGCTGTAGGGGCAGGTACCGCCCCCGCCCATCTATTGTCTGGGCTTCACGCGATCAGAGTACGGTCTAACTTTCCGTGAAACTTAAAATGTATTAAGGTACAGGTACACACGCTTATTACTGGCATGCTCAAAACTACCACACACTTGCTCATTATTCTTCTTCTTCTTCATCAGCCTTCGTCTTTCCACTGCTGGATATACGCCTCTTCCTTTTTTTTCCATTCTTCCCTGTTGTTGGCTAATTGTAGCCATTTCTTTCCCCCCACAGCGACAATGTCATCGGTTCATCTCTTTTGAAGTCTTCCGATGCCTCTTTTATTTTCCCAAGGTCTCCATTTCAGAACTCTGTCCATGTCCTACCCATTGCCATTTTAGCTTCGCTACACGATCCATGATATCCACTACTCTAGTTCTGCGCCTAATTTCGTCGTTTCTAATTCTATCTCTTAGGCTTACTCCAAGCATGGATCTCTCCATGGATCGTTGCGTGCATTTGAGCTTTTCTACACTTTTCTTTGTAAGGGCCATAGTCTCCAATCCATACGTCATTATTAGCATTATTATTGCATATATTATTAACGTAGTCATTATTAGCATACTTATTTTAAGCATGCTCAAAGCTAACAATCAAACACACGTGCTTATTAGTGGCATGCTCTTGTCGTAGAATAGAGAGGAACTCTAGTTCAAAATTGAAATTGAAATAGAAAATTTAAGTGAACCTATAAATCAAAATATTATATTATTGTAAGATTTTAATAATTCATGTCTTTTAATAAAGTCACATAAACATTATTTCTTGCTATATTATTTTTACATAACATTGACCGAGTATTCCACACACATTCGTGATTCCTCTAATAAGTCACGAAAAGTAATGTTTTATCATCTCCCCAACGCGCCATACTTGTTTCATCTGTCGTGGACTGAGAAGATCGCTTTGTTAATCGATACTAGCCGCGAATGACATAAGCATGCTCATAATAAGCAAGCCTGTTCACACATGCTCAAAAGATACCCATTCTCATAAATGACATTAGCATGCTCATAAATCAACCGGCAGTTGATTTTTGAGCGTGCTACTAATGGGCATGCTTATTACTAGCAATGTGCGTACACACATGCCACTAATAAGCAAGGGCTAAAGAAGGTCAATACTGCGCATGCTCACGTACCACTAATAAGCATGTGTATCAGTACCTTTCTTCAAGGTTCTGTCTTGCCTCAGGAGCGCAGTTTACCTGGAATCCCGAAAGGTGTTGGGGAGATTGTGCGCGCTTTGGGATTCCATATCGTTAAGGACCCGGATAATCGTGAAGCGTGACGCATCGCAGAGCCATCATATTGTGAGTGATGTTAATAGGAAGCTAGCTGCAACCCGTCAAAAATGATGGAACATTAATTCGATTCTTTGCCAAGCCCTAGTGTATATATAATATATACAGCATCTTTTTGGAACCCCACGGAGAGGTGGCCGTAGCACCATGCGTGAAACGGTCAGTTCGGGTTCGGTGGCCCGGGGTTCAAGCCTCATCTCCGGCCGTTTTTTAAGCCGTGAATTCGAACGAAATTACGGACGTTACACGAAGTTACGGGGACAGACGGATGGACAGACAGACAACGAAATTATTATGTTTGATCATGAAAATTAGCAAGGACTTGCAGATGAATTACATTTTAAAATATTAAAAAATATGAAAAATGTAATAAAATTTCATTCCTTCCTTACTTACCAGTGAACTGTACCTACACGCGACACTCACACGTGATTTACATTCGGCAGAAACACCGTTAATTTTTTTTATTTAAAAATTGAGTGATTCTTTTAGTCATACAAGTACCAAAAATGATACCTACAGGGTACCTACATACCGCAAAATGGAAAAGTTATTTATTTTCACACACAAATGAAATCTTTCTAATTCTTGCTGCCAGTGTCACAATGTTTGTTTTTATTTATTTATTTTAATTTATATATGGAAATTTATTGATTGAAGATTGATAGTAATTGACTACTAAGCCTAATTAAGTGTCGTCTCTACTACCAAACTGTTTCAATTTTCAATTTCAATTTTTTCAATTTTCAATTTTTATTTATTCCATAATATGTACATTACAAACATTCTGTTCAATGCATACATATTATTAACTTACATCTAACAATATACATATACACATATACATACACATCCATATACACATATACATAAACACATATCTATACATACATACACATATACATATACATACATACATACACACACATATACATATTGTGTATTAAAATACTAATTTATTATTAAACAATTTTTAAACAATTAGAAGTGACCTGTATAATCTGGTCAAAGGTGTAGGAGAATCCTGCTTCGGAAAACCCCCTCAGACACATGGAATATATCAATATCCAAAGCGATCTTGTTCAGCATAGCTGTAGCTTTTCCAACAGGCATAACCATCGGCAGGTTGGTCCTGTATATTGGAATGTGAAACAATCTATGCTGACGATGTCTAAGGTAATTATCAGGAACATACAAACCAATGCTCTGCATAATTTCAGTATTGTCGATCATACCGCGCAACAATCGATAAAAGTGTGTAATCAAATACACATTCCTTCTAGTCTCTAAACTATTGTAGCCAAGCATACCCTGGAGAAACTCGGTTTGGGTAAAGCCAAGGATAATGCCCGTACTCTCTCATGTAGAGATATCTCAGAAACTTCTTTTGGACTTTCTCCACCATAAGAGAGTACTTGCTCTCATGTGGCCCCCAGATCATCGAGCCACTCTCGAGTCTACTCCGCACCAAGGAGTTGTAAAGAGTTCTCAGTACGCGGGTATTCTCGAAAACCCTGGCAGTACGCAGAACAAATCCTAACATTCTCAGAGCATTACCACTGATCGTCTCTATGTGATCGTGAAATGTCAGGCTGCTTACAAATTTAACACCTAGATCTTTAACATTCGATGTTCTTGTCAGATTTTGGTCGTTCATTTTGTAGCGAAAAAATAGAGTTTTTTGGGCCCTAGTGAAGGATGTAACCGAACACTTGGAAACATTAAACAAAAGTTTATTTCGTCTTCCCCATTCACATATATTTGATATATCTGTTTGGAGAAGATGAAAATCGTCCAAAGTTGACACCTTTAAGAAAAGCTTTAAGTCATCCGCAAATAACCGTCGTTCCTACCTTATTACACATTAATTATATTTTATACAATTTGAAATTGTGAATTGAAAATGAATAATTTAGATCAATCACGATGATTCAGTTAAAATGACCGATTGTAGAATTTTAAAATTTTATTTTATTGAAAATCTTATTAATCTCAATGTGTATATTAAAACTGGATCATTTGACCCTTTCAAAATATTTTCTTCTCTAAAATCACTTATTCTTAATTTTTTTATACTCTTATCATGCCTTTTTCATAGGTTACTAACGTAATAAATTTTAATTTTAAAATTATTTACCTAAGTATTTTGGAACCCAATTTAAATATTTACAAAACCGTAAACATATTTTTTGAATCGCTACTCAACAACACTATTTATATTTATGCACAAAAAAGAAGAAGAAAATTATTTACCCTTCATACATATTTGTTAATGTGTAGTAATTCAATAATGGGTTGTCTCATTATGTACTCGAGGATTTCAATCAGCCGCCATTTTCAAACCAAAAATTGTTTTATTTGACGTTTATTATCAAGATACCAGACAAGTTTATAATGGAACATTTCGAATCGGAAGAACATACATCAATCTTGCCTTTCAATCAAACGTTTTATGAAACTTCGCGGTCTGATGTAGACATGATTCGCAGACTTACAACAGACATAACCAAGAGATACCACAACTCGCAACCTAATGAGTAGGTAAATTATTTGTAGGTTCTTGATGCAAAGACCGCGTGATCGATCAGCGCACGTTCATCCAAACTAGAATGTTGCTAGAATGAGCGAAAACGTCGCGAGAACATTCAAGAACCTCTATTTGTCATAATTCGTCAACAAATGTGACCATCTATATCTATAAAACTCGATGTCTGTCTGTTTGTCTGTTCTATATACAAATCCTCACTGTTTGTCCGATTCGATTCAAATTTTGCATGCTTTTGCTTTAGGACCCGGCGGGTAACAAAGGCAACATTTCCTCCCTATCCTCATACCCCTTCCCCTCCCCCTGACATATTTTCTAGATAAATCTCTACGTTTCGACCGATCGACTCAAAATTGGGAAACTTATTATTATGGACTCGGCGGGTAATATATGCGACGTTTCCCCCCTATTATTTTACCCCTTCCCTTCCCCTGATATATTTTCTAGGTAAACCTGTACCTTTCGACCGACCGGACCTCAAAATTTGGAAACTTATTTGTTAGGACTCGGCGGGTAACATATGTGACATTTCCCCCCCTATTCTTTTAACCCTTTCCCTCCGCTTATATATTTTCGATGCAAAACTATACCATTCGAATCGAACCTTTGTTTACCCTCTCAAATTCATTTTAAACTCAATCCTTAACCCTTGCAACGCCGGGTAAGGACAGCTAGTAAGCAATATATCGCGTTTTAGGAAGTGAAAACTTTCGATTGTATTGTCACCATAGTAAGTTTCTCGAACGGACCACGAATCAACCGCGCTGTTCTTGTATTCTCTCGAAATATGGAGGAACTAGTCAAACAGTCTCGAACATTTGTCAAACCAATAGTTTTTGTTGGTTTGACAGCGCGATATAGAAGTCCACCATAGAAAAGTGAAATTTTTATTTTTATATTTTTTTATTTATGGTATTTGTGTTTAATTTGTAGAACTCCATATTTATTTTTAGCGAAATTTAAAATAAATTAAATTTTAATAAATATTATTATTAAGTTCTACGGGTTAAGTATTTTTATGTGTTACAGCTGTTTCGGCTTGTAAGGCCATTATCAAACAGTGGATATACCACGTACAAACGACTTATTTATGAAATTTTAAGTAAGTATAGTTAAGTAATAAGTCGTTTGTACGTGGTATATCCACTGTTTAATAATGGCCTTACAAGCCGAAACAGCTGTAACACATAAAAATACTTAACCCGTAGAACTTAATAATAATATTTATTAAAATTTAATTTGTTTTAAATTTAGCTAAAAAAAAAAAAAGTGAAAACGTACGGCGGCTCAGTGTGGCCATAGTAACAACGACAGCGAAAGAGCGAATTATAATTGGTCAGCAAAAGAGTACCTCCTTGAATTTTTACGTTATTTTTTCTCGGGTGGGTTTTATAATTCGCGTGGAGGGCATTAAAAATGTAAACTCTCGATATGTGTAGTAATAAATAAATTAATAATTATTGAAGTCTGTATATTGAAAAACCAGAAACTGCAACTTTTTAGCGATTATTGTTGACTTTTACATGAATATAACCATCACAAAAAAGTGTCTAAAATTGCGCGGCATACGACCGATTAAAAGGTACTTAACTAACTAACTAACTAACCATCACGCCGTTTCCCGGGGGGGGGGGGGGGTAGTCATAGAGAATTAAACGTCACACTCTTCTATCCTGGCACATCACTTTTGCTTCGGCCACATTCATACATCTTCTCATACAAGTTCTACGGTTGTTGCGGCTTTTAACAGGGCCATCCTCAAGTACTTGTAGTATCTGATCATGCCAGGTCTTTCGCGGACGCCCTCTATTTCTGAACGGAATATTCTCGACAGTGACGTGAATTAGTGAGAACATGTGTGAAATATTCTTTTAGTAACAATTAGTGTGAATTGTCTGGCTCGAGGCCGAAGATAAATGACATCAGATGGGCTCGGTGCAGGCAACGCCGGGCGGAGCTGAATTATCAACGGTACGGCTGTGGCACTGCATTGCGGAAGGCAAAAGGAATCTACGGATTTGCGTTGCGTTGCTCATTGTGGAAGGCAAAGGAATCCGCATTAAGATCTCCTAGTACAATCTTTGGAGGTGGTGAGCCCTCCTGTTTTGGATAGAGTTGAACTCAAGGGTCACCACTCCGTTTGTAGAGTCGGAGATCTCTGCTGTTGTTGATGTCGCAATGGTTGACAGAATTTATTTGAAGTATAAATGTTAACAAAAGTTACAAGTGCAATAATTATAGGTACACAATAATGAATCGATAGATGACGAGAGC